>VXBT01012252.1:993141-1187116 GCA_013400235.1 Oriolus oriolus | reverse complement strand
TTTTTTTTTTTTGGCTTATTTTCTTATCCTAAGTACCTCTCTTGCTTCAATTTTCATTTAATTGAGGCAACTTCCACAGCCTGTACAGTGCAATGGATTTTATAATGGATCTTTCTTTATTGTAAACCCTAAAAGTGTCAGCAATTTCTTTAAAAAACTTTCTGCACTGTCACTTCTTACTGCAATTGTGCATTGCTGAGCAAAAATTGGGTCTTCATTTCAAGAGATTTATGTCTATTATACACACTACCTGAGTCTGCCAGAAGAGTTATGTAGAGTCTTGTCAATTTAAGACAACAAATTTGGGCAGCCATACAGAAAACTTATGATCAATTGTTAAAATACAACATTTTAGTATCTACCTATTCAGAATAAGACACCAATATAGTAAACTCAAAATGTAACTTCAGCTGTTTCTACAAAATACTGCATTATCAAATTCCTAACTGATACACAGCACAGAACGTAGAAGTTTTAGGAAATTGCAAATGAACAGAACGACAGACAGCAGAAATAACATGTAAGACAGTAAGGACGGTCTCACTCAGACTGATGCACAAAGCGACAGGTACCTCGAACTGCTGCCGGTTCTGGCTTTTTTGGCACAGTTACAGGAGTAGGCTCTTCCAAAACACCTTTCTTGGGCACCTTGGGAACTTCAAAGATATTAGTGTACTTTAGTTTTGTGGGCACTGCAGATGTTGGTGCAACAATTAAGACAACCAGTAGTACATGCAGGCATTCTTTTTTGAGAGAGTGCTGTGGTTACATTCAGTCATCAGCTCTGCTTTGCTTCCAACCTGTGGAATGACCAGGGTGCCCAATACATCACACAGGAGGTGGGAACTCTGTGTGGTCTTTGTTTCTTAGTCAGGATGGAAATGTAGAAATTATATCTGGCTTCTTAGTAACAGATGATCAGAGCATTATTTATGGAATCCTGATGTATTTGTGTACCAGCCATATATAATTCATGACTACTTTGTCATTGTAATAGTTTTTTTTAGGAAAGTAGCATTTGATTTATCATTAACAATTTTCTATATCAATTATTGCCATTCTTTACACCTCCTCTATGTTCCACAGATCCTTTCACTTAAATTCTACTGCAGAAATATATATACTTCTTATATTCTCTCTTCTCCTATTGGTTCTATTAATGTGGTAATGAGATAATCACTAGATACATCCAGTCATTTGCTAGCAAAAATTCCTCATGTACATTGACATTACCTTACTTTTAAAGAGGTAGAGAACTTATTCTGCTGCTATCATCTATTAGAAATTTCAGGGATCGAATGTTTTGTTCTTTAAACTTTAAGGCTTATTTTCAGGCTCTTCTTCAGAAAAGCATGTTATTCTCTTTAAACTAAGCAGTCAGTAAATGCTAATGCTTAAACTTTACTACAAGTTTGGTAAGCTAGAGATATTTTTCAAGGAATGAAACCTAGTTTTTCTGCCATGTTTTTGACACTCCACATTGCACTTCATATTTCTTAAGCTCCTATCTCTGATAGGTCATCATAAAAAATTTAGTTTAACTGAAGCCCAGAAGACCATGATTTTTTCTCTAATGATTATACTAATAGTGACCTGTACCTTTGGCTGATGGTGGTTCTGGTTGTTTGGGTACTGCAACAGGCGTCTTTTCTTGTGGGACAGCTTTCTTGGGCACCTTGAGCACTTTAAAGATATTATTTCATCTTAATTTCACGGTTAAATTAGTAAGAAAGATTGTAACAATCAAAGAGTTTAGATATTGCTAAGCACTGTAACATTCCTCTCGTGACTGGTTGGTTAGTCATGCACAAAGACAGGAACAGCGGAGGTTACGGGTCGAGGACAAGTAAAAAATCTTACACAAAAGAAGGGAGAACAAATGAAAATATTAATCAATACACTAAAAGAAAAAAAACACCTCTCTCCAGAAGATATACCTTGAGCTTGTGGAGGTTCTGGTTTCTTTGGCACAGCCACCGGTTTCTTGGGCACGGCCACAGGCTTTGGGGGAATGACCACGGGCACCTCCTCTTCTGCCTCTTCCTCCTCAATCACTTCAGGCACTTTAAAGATATTAGATCCTTTTACTTGGCTGAGTTTAAGGTCAGCAAACAGGCAAACCGCAAGCAGGAAAGCAGGAAATTAACACTTGACAGGCTACCAGGAAGTCCTCTTCAGCTAATACTCCTGCCTAAGGTGGACTCACTGCAAAGAGCCCAAGGCTTATGAGAAGAGGGGTTTCTGGAAAACCCCACCCTCTTTTGCAGGGAGTGTACAGGCACACAGAGATACAAAATGACCAAATGCTGCTCTCACCCCTCCACACAGAGTGCAGAGGGGCAAAGAACACCGAGCACTGCAGCAATGTGGAGGCCATGGCAGGCTCTTTCAGAACACCACCCTATACCTTCAGCTGGAGAGACTTCTGGCTCTCCAGGCTCAGCAACTGCTGCCACCTCTTCTGGTGCTTCCACCTCTTCTTCCTCTTCCAGGACCTCAGCTTCAGGCATCTCAGGCACTTCAAAGATATTAGTGCATTTCATTTTATGTTGAAAACATATGGCAGAGTAGGAACAACAAGCAGGGCGACACAGACACAGAACATCACAACAGCCAGCTCCAGCCCTCACACACCGCGCAGCACCCTTTCCCCAGCACACACAGCCTTGACAGTCTCAGGACACAGAGACAGGCCAGAAGAGGGTAAGACAAGGCTGAGGAGAAGATGAAATATCTTGTTTGTTAAGCTATCCATGAAGACAGGTACCTCTGGGTGCTGGAAGCTCTGGTGCTTTGGCAGTGGGCACAGGTATTTTTTCCTCACGAGTGGCCTTCCTGGGCACCTCGGGTGCTTCAAAGATATTAGTAGCAATCAGTTTTATACGTACAACAGGAGGATGCACAGTGAAATGTAAACTGGAGATGCACTCATGAACACAACCAAAGTGATCTCACAGCATCAGCCCATGTCTCTCTCTCTCTCACTCGGCCACACACACAAACCCCCACAGGGCACAGGCACAGGCACAGAGTAGTGATGCCAGGTAGGTTCTGTGAGAGAACTGTTGGCTATGGGGTGAGGTGTGAATTAGGGTACTTTCCTCCCTTGGAGGAGGAGAGCCTTTCATTCTCAGCTCTGCTGGGATCTGGCTTTTCTCTGGGAGCAACCTCAGCTCATGTCTTCTGTGTTACCATTCCTCACGAATCTGCTGGTGCTTTGGGTTCAGCAGTTTGGGCACAGACAGGGCGGGGAACAGAAATCCCATCATTATTACTATATTATTATTTCTACTCGCCTCTATTTCCCTTCTGTTTTTTCAATTATTTTTCAGTGTTTGTGGGGGCTTTTGAGTTAGGTTTCAATGCTTCTATAATCCTATATTTAGGCATTGCATTGGTGAGAGTAAAAGAGCCACCTGCATAGTGAGCAAGAGTGATGCAGAATTGTGATGCACAGATACAGAACATCAGTGGTCTTGTATGTAATAATTATGTGCAATGCAATTGTAGATTTGAGGAACCAAATTTCTAGGTTCCCCATGAGATTATGGTCAGAAGAGAATATGTCAGACCATCCTGACTGACCACACTTTTGATTAATTACTGCATTAATAAAAAGTTTGGAGTATTTGCTATTTGGGGTCTAGGTCTGTATGCCTAAGTCTTAAAATACTGCTGTCCTGTCTAGGTATGTTCCTCTTTTTACTTTGGGCCTTCCTTTCCCATACTAACTTCAGTTCCTTCACAGTCCATTAAACCTGTCTTTCCTGCTTATTTTAACTGAAGTGGTCAGGTTTTTTGGTGGTTTTTTTTTCCCTGTTTGTCTGTTTTTAATATTGCTGTGTCATGACTGTGTCTGGTAGTTACCACTGCACAATAAGACAGGTTTGCCAGTTCATAGTGGTTAAACAAAAACAGTTTTGATTAAAAAATTATATTACTTGAGATTCTTGACAAAATGATAAAGACAGAAGTTTTCATTAAAAATCCAAATTAGAAAGCTCTTTCCCATTCTAACTGTAGAATTTCTACACAGCACAGAACGTAGAAGTTTTAGGAAATTGCAAATGAACAGAACGACAGACAGCAGAAATAACATGTAAGACAGTAAGGACGGTCTCACTCAGACTGATGCACAAAGCGACAGGTACCTCGAACTGCTGCCGGTTCTGGCTTTTTTGGCACAGTTACAGGAGTAGGCTCTTCCAAAACACCTTTCTTGGGCACCTTGGGAACTTCAAAGATATTAGTGTACTTTAGTTTTGTGGGCACTGCAGATGTTGGTGCAACAATTAAGACAACCAGTAGTACATGCAGGCATTCTTTTTTGAGAGAGTGCTGTGGTTACATTCAGTCATCAGCTCTGCTTTGCTTCCAACCTGTGGAATGACCAGGGTGCCCAATACATCACACAGGAGGTGGGAACTCTGTGTGGTCTTTGTTTCTTAGTCAGGATGGAAATGTAGAAATTATATCTGGCTTCTTAGTAACAGATGATCAGAGCATTATTTATGGAATCCTGGTGTATTTGTGTACCAGCCATGTTTCATAAATGACTGTGTTCTGTGCTAGTTTAGGCAGTCATCGCCATCTTTTTACTTATCACTTGGATATGATCACTATTTCTATTCTTCAGGCTGACTTCACCTTTCTTTTTCTATCTTTTGCGTGTTTCCTCTCTTCTTTAGCTGCTCATATTTTCCCTCTATTGTCTCCTGGCTTTCATACCAATCACTAGATGTTGCTTACAACTGTTTCTTGTTATATTAATTTCAAATTTTTAAATGATTATATCATCACTTTGAGGTGGTACTTCACTTGAGGAATGTCATTGTATTTAGGGTGGAGAGAATCTGGTGGCAGAGGGAATGTTTTCTCTGGCCAGTGCTTGGGACTTCTAAAGCAGATGAAATGATGCATCACTGCATCTATGTATAGTGTCTTTGGTTTTAGTGTGTCTTAAGTAATTTTTTTGTATTTCAATTATAAATGCCTTTTTAAAGGCTCACTGTATTACATGCTCACAGTAACTTTACAGCTCTTTAATGCTACTTATATGAAGTAACAACTTCGCAAATCCTATCGTCAAAAATATTTATGTATGACCAAAATACAGGCAAATTATAAATAACTGTTTAGCAAAAATATTCCATTCCATGATACAGATACAAAGACATATTTGTGATTGTTTTGTTCTATGTACTAAAACTGCTACCCTCTGCTGAAACCTTTAGTTTGTATTTATTTTGTCTTTCCTCATAGAATCATAGAATCATCTAGGTTGGAAAAAACCTTTAAGATCACCAAATCTAACTGTAAATATAACACTGCCCAGTCCCACTAAACCATGTATGGAGCCATCCCTACTAATAATGTGAACAACTGTTCATGAGCTCCTTCTCTTGCATCTGTAAGTTTTCGGCATTTTTTTGGTAGACAGGTGTTTATCGTATCTGCTTGATATGACATAAACCCAATACAACAAAAGTTGAGATGGTTTTAGTTGAGGAAACTTTTCACACCCCTGCACAGCAATTCATATTTTTTACAGCTGTCCCATATTTTCGGTATCAGAGTATACAGGAAAAGATCAATTTAAACTGAGATTCATTTAAAAAAAACCTAAAAAGCAAACAATACCCTTCCTTAGGATGATAATAGTGGTGACATGTACCTTTAGGAAGTGAAGCTTCTGGTTTTTTAGATAGAGCAGGGGGCACTTTCTTCTCCAGAACAGTCCTCTCAGCCATCTCAGGCACTTTAAAGATATTAGTGCATTTCATTTTACAGTTATAATAAAACTCAGTATTAAATACAGAGACTGAAACACAAGGGACAACAGAGATGTTTTGAAGTAACAATTTAGCACACACTCATACTCTGTGTGATTTGTTTAGCAAGCATCATTTAAAACAGATGAAAAATGACAGAACAAAAGAGGTTAAAATAATACTTAAGAGAAGATTCAGTGTGATTGTTGTGTACACATGATAACAGGTAGCTTTGACTGATGGAGGTGTTGATTTTTCAGGAGCAGCTAGAGAAATTTGCTGGGACAGCCTTTCAGGCATTGCATGATCTTTGAAGATATTAGTATCTATTAGTTATGTGTATTAAGCTTTAAAATGAGCAGTGAAACAACATACTCAAGGGAAGGAGAAGAGATCCCCTGCATAAGAAGTACCTTTAGGCTGTGCAGCTGCTCGCTTTTTAGCATCAACATGCTTTTCCTTTTCGGCCAGCTTGGCTGGTGGTGGTTCCTGCGGTGCTGAAACAAGCTCTGGTTCTTTGGATGTCACTTCAGGCTTTGGCTTTCGAAGTGGTGTAGAAGCCTCTAGTTTTTGGGGTGCTAAAACTGTTTCTGGTTCCTCAGACACCATGTCAGGTTCTGGCACAAAAGGCTTTGATTTTTTGGACACTGCAATAGGCTTTGATTTCTGGGAATCTACAGCAAAGTCTGTTTCTTCAGCTGCTACAAACTCTGTTTTTTGAGGCAGCACAAAATGCTTTGTTTTGAGGGGCACCAGAACACGCTTTGATTTTTGGGTTGATTCAACTGTCTCTGACTCCTCAGACACCACTATGAGCTCAGATTCCTCAGGAGCCATAAATGGTTCTGGTTTCTGGGATTCCAGAACTGGCTTCTGTTTTGAGGGCATCACACCATACTTTAACTTTTCGGGTAGCACATCAGACATGGGTTCCTCAGGTACCACAACAATCTCTTGTTTCTCAAGCACTACGTGTTCTAGTTTTTGGTATTCCACAATGGGCTTCTGTTTTAGGGGCATCACACCATATTTTAGTTTTTGGGGTTCTACATCAGGTGTGGGTTCCTCAGGTACCACAACGAACTCTTGTTTCTCAAGCACTACAATGTGTTCTAGTTTTTGGGATTCCATGAGGTGCTTCTGTTTTGGGGGCATCACACCATGTTTTAGTTTTTGAGGTTCTACATCAGGCACAGGTTCCTCAGGTACCACAACAAATTCTTGTTTCTCAAGCACTACAACATGTTCTGGTTTTCGGGATTCCATAATGGGCTTATGTTTTGGAGGCATCACACCACGTTTTAGTTTTTGGGATGCTGCCTCAGGCGTGGGTTCCCCAGGTACCACAACAAACTCTGGTTTCTCAGGCACTACAACACACTTTGGTTTTTGAGGTTCAGCAACAGGCTTCTGTTTTGGGGGCATCACACCATGTTTTACTTTTTGAGGTTCTACATCAGGCATGGGTTCCTCAGGTACCACAACAATCTCTTGTTTCTCAAGCACTACGTGTTCTAGTTTTTGGTATTCCACAATGGGCTTCTGTTTTAGGGGCATCACACCATATTTTAGTTTTTGGGGTTCCACATCAGGCACAGGTTCCTCAGGTACCACAACAAACTCTGGTTTCTCAGGCACTACAACACACTTTGGTTTTTGAGGTTCAGCAACAGGCTTCTGTTTTGGGGGCATCACACTATGTTTTAGTTTTTGGGATGCCACATCACGCTTAGGTTCCTCAGGTACCACAACAAACTCTGGTTTCTCAGGCACCACAATATTCTCTGGTTTTTGGGATGCCACAACAGGTTCTGATTTTTGGCGTATCAAAACAGTCTCAGGCTCCTCAGATGTCAGAACATGCTCTAGTTTTTGAACTGCCTTTACAGGCTTTTGTTTTCGGGCAACTCCAACCACTTCTGGTTCTTGCGGTTCCACTTCTTGAGGCTTTGGTTTTGGGTGTCCTGCAATGGACTTTGGCTGTTGAGAAACTGGAACTTCCTTTTCTGGCAAAGTTGTCTTGGCCACTTTATGTACATAAAAGATATTAGTTCTCATTTTAACAAGTGCACTGACATCACACTAAAGTTAAGTCAACCATAAAACATAAAAAGACAATTGTAATGAAAATATTAAAAACATATCAGGTGTCGATCATTTATGCTGGCCTTCAAAATGATGAATATATGACATTTTGGCTTTTCTCTCTTTTCTCTCAAGAGCACACACACACACACTCCCCCTCACAAAACTCGTGCTCCCATATGGAAGTACACACATGCACTAATAGTATAACTTAAGATGTAAGTAAAAGTCATGGTAATTGCCAACAGAATGGACAGGACAAAAGATATTAATTTCAGGCAATACACTGAAGATTCTTTCAAGAAAAAGCAGTGATGTCATCTAGTTTTTCTTGGTGGAGCTTCTAGTTTTTCAATGACACTGATATCTTCTGCTCTTAGCTACTAGAATGGGTACTTTCTTTTCTTCTCCTATTTTAACTTTTGAGGTATTAGCTGTGGTGGTTTTCATGAACCCAAGCAGGTAGAATAGTAAGAATATGTGAAAATAGTAAGAAGAGCTGAAGTATAACATACAGGCAATTCAGACATCCAAGATTTGCCACTATTTTTCAAAAACAACGATGTATGTCTGTTTCACACAGATATGCAGATAAATAGAACAAGCATAATTTAGAATTTCAGAAAACAGAAGGCTTGGATAATTGCAATGTTAAAGAAAAGAGGAAAAACATAGCTTTTGTTATTTTATTAGTGTTGAGATTTACCTTCCTTTGGTGGAAGTTCTGGTTCTTCAGGTGCAGCCTCTGGTTCTGGGACAATCACAGGTTCTGGTATTTTTTGCACAGGTATTTTCTTTTCTGGAACAACTTTCTTCGGCACCTCTGGTTCTTTAAAGATATTTGTTTGGTTTAATTTCAGGAATTTGAAGAATAGGAATTAAAAAGGCAACAATAGCTCCAAGGTAAAAAATACCTTACAGCATCAGAAAAAAGCCCACCCTCATAAACCATATGAGTTTTTTTCCATATTGCTTTACACAAACTATTAGTAGCCACTGTTACTTACTGGGAGCTATTCACAAATGAAGAAGACAAAACAATCTGTAATGCTTATAAATATATTGTATAAAGTATATAAAAAGTCTGCTAACACAAACTTAAGAAAGATAATATTTAGAGAAACAGATTAGAATTTGTGTGCACTCTTATTACTATTGAACATGTACCTTTGGGTGGTGGAGCTTCTGGTTTTTTAGGAACTTCAATGTGTATTTTTTCTTCTGAAATCACTTTCTTGGGCACCTCAGGCACTTTAAAAAAAGCAGTTAATTTTATTTATATGCATTTTGAAGATATGTCTGCAGTGTTCAGATACTAAGAAAAAGTAAATCTCAGGGACATCAAAAGCATCAGTGGTTTCGGATGTGAATACGTAATTTCTCCTTTTGCTAGAGAAAATTCTCTCTGCTGCCTCACTGAGTTACAGATGCAAAAACTACAATTGAAACAACAAAAATATTTTATTATACATTAATAGTAAAAGTAAATTACCACAATATTAAAATGGTACCCTAGAAAACTAAGGGGTTTTCTTTCCTTGCATACAGTTACTTTTAGTCTCTGGATGTTTTGATTTGTTTGATACTTTAACTGAAACCTCTTCTGGGACCAGTTCCTTTGGTACTTCCAGCACTCGAAAAATATCAATAACTTTTTACTATCAGAATTTCATAAGACTAAAGCATAACAGCAGATCACCCTTAGTGAAAACACCATCTACAAAGATCTATTTTTTTCGCTCAAAACATTTGCCTACTTGAAAAACCTTTGACGAAAGAAGATGCTAACAGAGGTCTTGAATACTGTCTTTCATCTTGTTAAAACAAGAAAAGAAGTTTTTTTTTTGATTCTGTACTTTTGTTATAATGTCAAGTATCTTTAGCTGGTATAACTTCTGGGTTTTTAGGCATAGCGACTTTGATTTTTTTGTTCTACATCTACTTCCTTGGGTCCTTCAGACCCTTTAGGAAAGAGATTATTTTCAGTTATTATACAGAATTTTACGATCATGTTCAAAACTTTTCAGTAGAAATGGCAAAGGTTTTTAATAAAGCCTTTGATATGACATGTTTGTTGTGTTAAGGTTATTTTATGTCCCTGTAAAATCTGAAGAAACACCCCAGAGTCTTGTGGAGTTTCTTCTCCTACATTAGATTATTTTTCTGTTTTATTCAACCATCTCCTGAATCTCTATTTGACTGAGACTGATATTGTCTGTTTCATATTCTTTGTTGTATTCTTCTATGTGTGATGACTTCTTGGTATCAATTTTTTGTCTAGGTACAGAAGTTTTTCTTCTGTATTGGACATCTGTATCACTCTTTCTATACTCTCTTTTGGGGCTGATTTTTCATTGTCAGTAAGGACTATTTGACATCACGGAGGCCCTCTTTTCTCCTTATCTCTTAAGATTTCTCTTACTGTTCTCAAATGTCAACCTGATCTCTGCCCAGCCACATCAGTATTTCTGACACACTGGTACAGATTACAGCTATGATTCAAAAGAGAAGAATTTTTAAATCAGCAACATGTATAGAATTATAGGCACAGAAGGTAAAAGTAACAGGAAAACACAAACAATCATAAAACTAACCTGCACAATCAAGGCAGAGGGTTTTTTCCCCTGCCAAATTTTAGTTTTCGGTAGTGTAACATACCTTTGGCTGGTGGTGGTTCTGGTTTTTTAGGGACAGCAGTGGGCACTTTCTCTTCTGGAATTTTCTTGGGCACCTCTGGCACTTTAAAGAAAACAGCATTAATTTTTTAATATTTAAAGCATTTAAAATACGTACATTGTAAAGAAGAAAGAGTATCACAAGAAGCACATCAGAAAGAAATGAAAGATATAAAAAGAGAGATGGCATGCAAAAAATGTTGTATAGTATTACGTACTATTAGGATTTTGATAATTGAGTTTTACTACAAACTCTAATGCACAAGAGAAAAATCTCCTCGGAAAGGGACTATTATTGACATATAAGCTTCAGGTGGTGTTACTCTTGGTTTTTTAGGTACAAAAAACATTAACTGATTTCATAGGTGTCTTGTACACTTTAAAGGTATTAGTGTAGTTTTAAAAATTACAAAAAATTAAACATTCAATACAGAGACATAAAACACACAGATATATAAGGATGTGACAAAACAAGTAGCTGTATAAGGGTGCTTTGACAACAGTTACAACTTCTGAGAAGTCTTAATTGTTCTACGCCTTTGGCAAAGAATAAGTTGGAAGTGACTTTACTTGGGATCTTTTGTCATGCAGTTTTAGATGTGCTCTGCTAAAGATGAAAATAAGCTAAAGAAGTCATGGCAAAAATTGAACTTCAGTGAAATGTGTTTTAAATGTCACACAACACAGTTCTTCACTGATGCTTGGCAGTACTATGTGATGATGTCTAGGGTTGGGTAAACTGTGCTGCTATTGGCTTGACAGTTTTTAATGCCACACAAACTGCTAGTTCAGACAGACTTCTAAGATACCTGAATGAATTGTAACAGAATTTGCACAGAAACCATCTGTTTCCATTCAAAATGAGATCAGTTCACTCCTAAGTTTAACATGAAAAATGTGAAAGAGAAGGATAGGATGTACTTCTTGCTAGAGTACTGATCGACTTTCTGAGGCTGTACCCATGAAGTGAAAATGTTTGTTCTGTAAATCTCATTGCATGTTAACTCAGCTAGAACTTTCCTTCTTTCTAGTCTCTTTTACTAGCTTCTGATACAATTTCTGGGTTATTCTTGGGTAGAAGAAATAGATAAACTCAACTAATTTTTGATGCTTTGATAGCAACAATACAAGGGACAGAAGAAACTTTTAGAGAAAGAATGAAAGAATATGCTGACATATACCTTTGGTAGCTTCTGCCTTTTTAGGCAGAGTTTTTCTTCAGGAATACTTTTGTTAGGCAATTCAGACACTTGAAAGCTATTTATTGATTTTGATTGCAATTTTATGACTTAAACACAACTTGAGAAACAGAAAACAGAAAATAGGACATATAGAATATAAATGCCACAAATCTGACACACGGACCATGACTATAAATCAGAAACCATGTAAGAAAGTAAAGATGTTTATCAGCGAAAGACCTCAGTTCTACCAGGCTCTCAAAGTACCTTTAGACGGTGGAGATTCTGGTCTTTTAGGCACAGGAGTAGGTTCTGGTTTTTTAGGCATAGCAATAGGTACTTTTTCTTCTGGAACAGCTTTCCGAATGACTGCAGGCACTTTAAAGATATTAGTTCATTTTAACGAGAGAAAGACAAGCCATGAAAAATCTCGAGTTTTTCATATGAGTAAGGTACTGAAAGAATGAACAAAAATATTAATTATGCTGAACAAGGACTAAAACACGAACATGAATAATTTAATTTTCCTGGAGTTCAAGACTTAGCAAATTGTAGGAAGAGGTGATGAAGAAGTCATATACCTCTAGGTGGTGGAGCCTTCTCTTCTCTATGAACAGTAGAAATTTCTTCTTCTATGTGAATCTCCTCATAAACTTCATGTACTTGAAAGATATTAGTTTAAACACTTAACTTAGAATATCCTCAGAAAACAAGACACCATGTTAGATAAATAACAAATATTATCAAATATTCAAGCTCTTCTGAAGCAATACAGGTCTATTTTATATCCATGTGCAAAATTAGGATGCTTTCAAATAAGGGATGAAAACCCCCTCATATTCTACCCTGACCTGACCTCTGCGGTTTGTCAGGAGAAAGATGTGCTATATGTCCTAACTGAGCTACTACCCTGAGCACAGAGATAGGCCCTGTCTAAGTTCTGTCACTTTTTCTTTATTTTTTACCCCTTTGGACTGATCTCAAGTAGCACTTAATTTGAAGAACAATTACAGGTGATTTTTTTAAAATAATTTTTTACTGTTGCAAGTAACCAAAGCTGTTAAGTAAATTCTAGTTCGTGATAAACAGAATGCTCTCAAAATAATATACTTATGAAAGCATATTTTTTATCATTCAAATTGTACTTAAAATTTCTTATACCTGTAAAGTGTGAAGGTTCTTCTTTAGGTACAGCAGGAGGTATTTTTTCTTTGTGGACAGCTTTCTTTCGTACTTCAGGAACTTAAAAATATTGTTTTATTTTAGAAATTTGCATTATGAAATATGTTATACAGTTTTGTAAAAAAAAATTAAATCTACTAGAACAATAGGAAAAATATATGGTATTAACTTGTGAATAGAGCTCAATAACTTCACCTTCTGAAGTCTGTTATTTTTCTAACTCCTAGCATTTACTGTATTGAATATGTTTTTCTCTGAAAAGATAGTTGGGGGGTTTTTTATGTTTGGGGTTTTTTTTGTTTGTTTTTCCTGGTTTTGTTTGTTTGTGGGATGTTTTTGTGTGCATATGTGTGTTTAAGGATTTTGGCACTAAAAAGGGTTTTATTTTTTTAAATTTAAAAATCATGCCTAAAAGCAAGGCAAAAATCCAGTTCATTTAACTAATTATTATCAACATCTATAGAGTTCTGTTCTGGAATTGTATTACAAAATTATGTTTCTGTTAAAAATTTTTGTGGCTTTGTATTTTGTCCTGATTTAAAGTCTTACCTTAATCTTGACTTTCTTTAAGCCCTTGATATGACTGCAGAGAGTCCTTTGTCACAACCTTTTAGATTTTTTCCCAATATATTGTCAGAGAAAGTATTTTGAGAAATAGAACATGAGACATGGAGTCAAAAAAATATAAGGCTAATCCCTGGCTAATCCCTGAATCTCCTGCCTACTACATTTCTGTGTCTTATTTAGTCTTTCTAAATTTTAAATTCTTGATGCAGAATGTATTAATCTGTTTAAGCAACTGCTTATAGAAAACAAAGAAAAAGAACTGTAAAGTGTCTATAGCACCTGGTTGTGTTGTTTAAGAAAAACAAGCAAGCTGGGTTTCTTGCTTGGTATCTCACTTTTCGAAGAGGTTAGAGAAAGTTAATTTGGAGGTAATGTACCTTTAGCTGGAGGAGCTTCTTCTGTAGGTACAGCAGCAGGTATTTTCTTAAGTGGAACAGTTTTCTTTGTCACTGCAGATACTTCAAAGATATTACATTTTTTAAAGAACATTACAATACACAAAGTGTAAGTAGCAAAGAAGCAATGACAAACACATAGCATCTAAGGAAACATTAGAATGAAAAAAATTGAATAACAGATTAGCACACAGATGGAATGATGAAGATGAATAATTTGTAGGAATGTGTTGCTTTACAGATTGCTTGAAGAGTTGGTTTACCTTTAGCTGCTGGAGCTTCTGGTTCACTAGGAGTAATAAAAGGCATCTTTTCTTCTGTTGGAACTTCTCCATAAACTTCAGATTCTTTAAAGATATTAGTTTATTTTACATATTTTAATATTAGTTACAAGACAGGAGTAGAAAGACAACTTAAAATAAAAACATGCAGACATGCATATGGACAAAGAGGTGTTTGAACATAAGTTATTTAAATATCTTTCAGCCTGATCATTGACTTACTACTGCTAGAAGTTACCATTCCCAAGTAGTAAATACAAGTGTACAGAAATATTTAGTTTTATTTTCTAGTTTCTTAGTTCTGTGTATTAGATGGGATTTGTAACTGAATTTCATATGTTTCATTTGGAGTTAACTACCTCCACTGCAGCTCAAAAATTAGGTGTTGCTCAGGATGGCTCTTAAACCATTGTCTACTTTAGTTCATTTCCTTGCTCCAGTGTGACTCAAGTGCTTCCTGAATCAGCAGCTTATTTTCTCTCTTATTTATGTATCTTTTTCACAGCATTAGAGGAAAAAAGTATAGCATTTTTAAAATGCTAAACTCCATTTTTAAATTTAGAGTAACATTTTAAATTTAAATTTTTAAAATGCTGAATTTTATGTAAATTTGAGGACATAGATGGTCTAAAAGATATGTATATAAGCTTTTTTTAAATAGTTTTAAAAATTAATTAAAATATCTCATATTTTACAGAACAGTGTAGAGCATGACTTGACATACTCTCTGCTATTTACGGTTTGCTAGGTCATTGATGTACCTTCATAAAAAGGAGGCTCCTCTTCTCTAGGGATAATGATGGGTACTTTCTCTTCAAGGGCAGCTCTCTTATGAACCTCAGGAACTTCAAAGATATTAGCTTTATTTTAGTAACTTTCAACTTTTAATATCCCAAACAGAAGTAAACCCAGAAAACTAAGTCCTTTTGAGGTCTTTGAAACTTTTTGAGAATGAAATGTGATACAGTTCTAGAACCGTCTTGCCGGAACAATGAATTTTGTGAGGAAATTTCTGGTTTCGGCTCTCAAGGAGCATAAGTCATTTGCTTTCCTTACTGCATTGTCATGTTTTTCGTTCTGGTTGATGTAACAGCTTTAATAGCTTTTACTTACTGACTCTTGCCCTATTACTTCTTCACCAATATCATGACCTGTGTATTGGTATCAAAACCCCAGTTTAAACTAAATTCACAACTATATTATAAATATAAAAGCTCTGAAGCTTTACTGGTGGTGTAAGCAGCAATACCTCCTCAGCATGTGTTTATTAATAATTCAATTATGTACTGTCTAGCACATATCTGAAATGTTTGCCCCAGAGTTTTGGATTTATCACTGAGAGTTGAATCTCCACTTAGAGACTGGGTACTCTTGCAGTGGTGTAAAGAACATGAGAATTTTTAATGATGTTAGCTTGGAAAAATGGCACAAATACTTCCTTTCCATAAAATCTCATATCAAAGTCTTCTTTACCTTTCATTGGTGGAACTTCTATTTCAGGTGTATGTGTAGGTTTCTTTTCTTCAGGGACAGTTCTTTTGAGAACATCTGGCCCTTTAAGATACAATGTACTTTTAGGGCTTTCAAAGCTACTTGAAAGAAGTTAGAAAGAAGAAAAGCAAATCTTAACAAGGAAAATTCTTGAAACATCAAAGAATTAAATCCTTCCTGAAAGAACATTTATGTTAATTTTGAAGATTAGACAGAAGAATAACATATTAAAAAATACATTCTTGAAAGTTTCCTTTCCAGAAGAAATAAAAATATTATTTCTTTCTGAACTGTTTTCATGTGCAGGTTAATGACAGAACACACATTTTTTAAAGTGACTCTAACATGTTTTCAACAAATGATGTGAAACCAACAGGCAAAAAAGACTCAGTGACAAACAGATGAAAAAAAACCCACAGTGGGACATAAAACATATGCACATGTTTCTCAACAAATAACGAGGATTGAAAGTAGAGTTCATGTTTCACAAGGACAATGAAGAGGAAGTATACCTTTAGCTGGTGGAGGCGTTTCCTTTTTAGGAATAGCAGGTGGTACTTTTTCTTTTGGAACAGGTTTCTTTGGCACTGCTGGCACTTTAAAGACATTGGTAATTTTTTTAAGAACGTTTGCAGTAAGAGTATTATGTAAGAATAGAAGTTAAATAAAAAGCAAACAATGCAAAGAATCAGAACACTTAGCAAAACACAAAAATATTTCTCTAATACATAAATACATGTAATAGAGGCCATCTATCTGGACTGTTTGGATAAACACAGCTAGAATTCCAGTATTCAGCAAAAGAAAAACACTGCTGTTGTTTTGGATAGGGATGAGGATAAGCCTTAACAATTAGGTTTCTTGGACTATCAGCTCTAATTAATGGCAGCTGGGAATATGGTAAGGTTTCAACTTCCTATCAGGCTTTTGTGTAAAAACAAACAAGCAAACTGATCCACTTTTTCCCACTGATTTCATTCTGACAATTCCTAAGAGAAACAACTGTAAAAGTACAAAAAAAATTTCTGGCAAATTGGGTGCTATGGACAGAAATTACAGAACTTTGGGCTAGTGCAGTGACTTCTCTAGCACCTGCTGACAATTGCTATTCATGACACTTATGTTTTTGTAAAGCCTGACACAGAGAATATCTATTAAGATGGCACACACTCCAGCACATCATTATGTTAAAGAAGGTTCTAGTTTTTTAGGATTCTGCAGGAAACTAGAGTTTCAATGGTTAGCTTTAAAATATCACTTATGTTGTGATGGCAAAAATTAAATTAACGTGCTAACTTCACTCCCTGTGTCTCCAGGAAATAATTTGTTTGATTTTTGTTTTGTTAAAGAAATACTTTTTTTAAAGTAATTTAACTGTCTTTAACAGTACTGTGAAAAAAAACCTGAGTCTAGCAGTCAAATCAGAATAGGTAAATTGCTGGATTTGGGGATTCAGAGACTCATGCAGAAGGCTGTGTTTTCAAATTTATCTGATGGTTGATGTACCTTTAGCTGGTGGAGCTTCTCTTTTAAGAGCAGGTACTTTTTCTTCTGGCAGAGGTCTTTTGGGCAACTCAGGCACTTAAAAAAATATTTCAATATGTATTGTAAGTTTTTTATGAAGAATTACAGCAGATATAAAGATGGCAAGCAGAGCAATCATTCATTTGTAGAAGAATCATCTCATCATTTATGCAGAAAAAAGGGAGCAGTCACCTCAGAATTCTTGAGTAATGAAACAAGAAATATCAATCTACATCTTTTTGGTACATTGTAGATGCACTTTCTGTTTGGTGTGAGGCATCCTATGACCATAAATTTAAATGATGGGAAGGAAGGTTCTACATGAGTTCTAATATCTTTGTAACCCAAAGGAGCTAAACTGGACAAAATAATCAAATATTAATGCAAAAAAATTAATTCATGTTGAAGCCGAATTAGACTAGAAGGTTAGTATTTTCTCTGCTTGCGTGATATCTCCGCTAGCTCACTCTCAGGCAGTCAGATAGGGAGCCCTCCCATTTCACACTGAAGGGAATTCCTTAGGAAGGACTAGGATGGAGGCAATCCTTGAACTGATTTATCATTACCAGCAACAGACACACATAGGACTACAAACAAGGCAAAATATAGATAAACACCCATAGGAGGCATAAGCAGTAACTGAAAACACATTAGAAGAACAAAGAAGTCATGACTTGATTTACCTATAGCTGGTTTGGTTTCATAAGCCTCCTCATATACCTCCTCATATTTCTCATAGATCTCTTCCTTCTCCTTAAACTCATACTTTTCATAGACATCTTTCTCCTCGGCCTCTGCTTCGTATTCTTGTTCCTGAATTTCCTTGTATCCCTCAGGTTCTTCAGGTTCCTCGTATGCCTCAATTTCTTCAGCTTCCTGAATCTTCTCAAACTCTTCAATGCTTTCATACGTCTCATACTTCTCATATTCTTCATATGCATACTCATACTTCTCCACCACAGGTGCAGGAGCAGGGATTTTTTCTTTCCAGACAAGTTTCTTGGATACTTCGGGTGCTTTAGAAACAGTATTACTGTTACTACCTGACAATTACTTAAATCTGTTTTTACAGTTAATCAAGATAATTGACAAAGAAGAGAGAATGTGCATGATAACCACAAGCATAAGTTACATTTAGTTATAAAACTATGCTTCTGAAAAAATATATCTATTATAAAAGATTTTAGAATGAGGAGGAAAAACAAATCTTTGGGAGAAATAAGAAGAAATATATCTGTACCTTTAGTTGGTGCTGGTTCTTTGGGTTTGGGCACAACAGCTGGCACTTTCTCTTCTGCAACAGCTCTTTTACGCACCTCTGTGACTTTAAAGATACAGAGTTTGTTTAGGAATTTAAAAACACCAAATCACCTTAGAGCAGAGTAAGTAGAAAAGCACAAGAAACAGAGCTTTATGGTTCGACAATGCAAACATTGAAAATGAAGAGTTTTAACATAAATTCACACAAAAATCTTGTACAACAGAGACAAAAGTTAGACAGAAGAAGGTCAAGAGTATTCCTGGCATAAATATTAAGTATAAGGAGTACATATACCTTTTGCAGCTGTAACCTCCACTTTTTCAGCAGGAGCAACCAGCACCTTCTCTTCAGGAGCAACCTTCTTAGGTATCTTGGGTACTTTAAAGATAAGACCTAACTTCAGTATACTTTTGCACAATTTTTAAATGGACACAAAGCCAGAAGTTTACGAACAACAGAACAGAGACTTACAAACAAACAAATAGTATAGTGACAAATACAATACAGGACAGAAATACTAAAGTGTCCCTTGCTAAACTCAACTCGTATCGAGCATATTATCAGTTAACGATAACAGCATTTACAATCTGCAATACCTTTGGCTGATGGAGCTGGCACCTTTTTAGGAACAGGTTCTTTCACTTCAGGAGTGGGCTTCTTAGGCATCTCAGGCACTTTAAAAACATTTTATTTTAAGAATGTCATCCACCAGTAGTATGAGAAAGGGAACAGAAAACATGTACAAAGAGACAATATGAACTGATCTGCAGAATATATTTTTACATGATGAAACAGAAATTAAAACAAAAGACACTTTACATTCATAGGCAGACTCCTTGAACAAGTCAAATAATTTTAGTGCTTATTTTGTGCTAGGAATTTGACAGGCACTCTGAGATGTCAATACAGAAATGCAGCAGGGACACAAAGCTAACATAAATAACAAAATAAACTGAACAGAGACACCGAATGAGAATAACAACACATTGTTAATTTATGCACCTTTTGCTGGAGGAAGCTTCAGTTTCTCAGGAGTGGGTACAGGTGTTTTTTCTTTTGGGACGGGTTTCTTAGGAATCTCTGGCTCTTTAAAGATATTATTTTGCAAACACATGTTAAAATTGCTCTCAGAGCAGTAAGAGCATAAACATGGAAACGATAAAAACATAGAACAAGACCACAAACTTCCCCCAAAACATATATAAGATTTACATAAAACTTAGAACAAGAAATAAAGATGTATTTTAATGAACACAAAAGATGGCATGAGTGACTTGCGCAAAAAGATCATGTACCTTTTTCTGGTACAGTTTCCTCTGGAATAAATTCCTCTTCTTCTTCCTCAGGAACAAAAATGGGAACCTTTTCTTCAGACACAACTTTCTTTGCAACCTCAGGCACTTTGAAGATATTATTTTAAGAACTTTACTTTCACAACATCACGAAGAAAAATCCATAACATAAAACATAAGGACACCAACTTTAAAGTAATGATAGAAATAAAAATAGGGGAAGCTACTGGCTATTTTTCACTCCCTGAAAACAGCAATGTGCAATTGGGTTACAAGGATTTTATGAGGACTAGCTCTTTTGCCCAATTTTTAATTCCACAGTGTCATTGCAAACAGAAAATATTAGCAAGATATGCTACAATCTTGGTAGGTTAAAGAAGTTAAAAGAGGTTAAAGAAGATTATTAGCATTAAGGTTTTTTACATAAAAACCTTCCAGTGTCTGCTTTTCTTTTTTTCTTAATTTTTAGTTTTTTTCCTAAAATACTCAGCTGCTGCTGAGGTAGAATCTGCTTGACATCCAACAGTGGCCTTTGCAATAGTCTGCCTCCACTTTGAATTTCCCATTAAGGGTATAGGATCTGGTTATTAGTATGAACAGTTGTAAATTGATATTATTTTTGTATAAGTTTAGCTAAAAACCTTGAGAATCTAGCTTGTTCTCATGGTACATGTAAGAGTGATCTCCCTGAATTGAAGAATTTTCAGGTTAAGGCCCATAAAATTTTGTTTCAACTATTTTGTTTAAACAAAATTTAAATTAATTTTTAAATTATTTCTGGATGATAATATCACAAGTAATTATTTCATTCACAATAATCACTTAAAGTAGAAAAAAGCAGATCATCCAAGGCCTGATTTTAAGTCTGCTGCAGTCAAGAACAAAAGAGGCAAGCCCTGTCTGGGCCCTAGCACTGCTCACTACTGGGAAGCAGCAGGGTGCTATAACCAAGGATCTGACTTTGTGAGTAAAAATTGAATGCTAAAATTAGGTTCCAAGGAAACATGAAAATAAGAGAGAGAGGAATTATCTGCATACACCACAATGTGATATACCTTTAGCTGGTGGAATTTTCTTTACTTTAGGAACTGCAACAGGTACTTTTTCTTCTGGGACAGCTCTCTTGGGCACCCCTGGCACTTTAAAGATATTGTTTTGATAAGAAATTGGTAATTGCTTTTTGAACATCAAAACTACTAAAACTACAGAACAAAGTCACAAAGACCAAAAAGAAGAAGAAAAAACTCCTCTCAGAAGGTTAATTGAGGTTTACATCAAACTTAAAACAATCACTGGAGATGAAGATCTATTAATGAATTGAACAAAGCTCTCGTAATCTTCAAGAAGCAAGATTACCTCTTGCTGGCATCTCTGAAACCTTTTCCTCTTCTTCTTCAGGAACAAAAATAGGTACCTCTTCACTGGGACGTCTTGGTATTTCTGGCACTTTAAAGATAGTTTTTAATTGTAGAAAACTTAGACACAACTTACACAGAAGCTAAGAGTGTGAATTAGCAAGAGCATTTGGCACACACAGCTACGATACTTCAGTTAAATTCTGACAACAAGCATACAGAAACAAGAACAAGCATAATCCACATGTTCAGTTATAGGTAGCGATACCTGTGGCTGGTGGAGGTTCTGGCTTTTTATGTACAGGGACAGGTACTGCCTTTTCTGGAACCTTCTTGGGCACTTCAGGCACTTTAAAGACATTTTTGTTTAGGGAATTAATTTTCAATGTAACATAAAACATAGTAAAATGATAACTGTATATCTGATATTAAGATAACTTCACAAATATGGTAAAACCAAGTAGTGTGTGAAAGTTAACACTGATTTTATCCACAGATTTATGCACAGATGTAAACTTACGAACATACAGAGACTACAGAACCACAAATTGGTGTGGTAAGGCTAAAGGGGAAGTCTGGCTGTGTAGGTAAATTTTTTACCTTTCGGAGCATTTGTTTTTGAGACAGCAAGTCCTTTTAAATGATTTAGATATATAAGACCCAAAAGGCAGAGACAGTACGAAGCACAAAGACATTTTCAAAGCATAGAATAGGCGTAGCACCGATGACTGACAGACACAAACAGCAGCGTACTGATCAAACCGCTCAGGGAATGGTTCAAACACATTAGGCCGAAGAATGAGATTGTTACTGGCAGTAACAATCTTCTGCTAAAGATGAAGAAACAAAAATAGAATCACACAGTTGAACCAGAAAATGGTGTACCTTTGGCTGGTGGAGGCTCTTCCACTTTTTTAAGCACTGGGACATGTACCTTCTCTTCTGGCACAGGTTTCTTTGGTACTTCAGGCACTTGAAAAAATATTATTGTAGCTTAAGAATTTCATTTTTGAACCATAAGGTAAAGAACATTGATATGAATCAATAAAGTTGGATGACAAAGAAGGACTGTCAAGAATAGAAAACTTTCTTCACTCTATATTACATATGAAAAAAAGACTGACTTTTAAAATTTTTTTTTTATGAAACATTCAGTCAAGAGCTATATCAAGCATATACCTTTGGCTGGTGGAACATCCTTCTTTTTTGGTACAGGAACAGGAACCTTCTCTTCTGGCACAGGTTTCTTTGGCACTTCTGGAACTTTGTAAGATATTATTAAAAATTGAGCTTGGCATGAGAATCTCAAACAATATGACATACAAACCAGTCACGCTAAAACAATTAAACACAAACAGAAAGAACCGCAGTTCTTAAGAGTAACAATTATTTTTCTATCCTAATTTTTAACACAAGTGAGAAGATAAATGAATGCTAGAAGATCTTTCTGGTCACAGATAATTACAAGTGTATATACCTTTAGCTGGGGGAACTTCCTTCTTTGGCACTTGGACTTTCTTTTCAGGTACAGGTTTCTTTGGCACCTCGGGCACTTCAAAAACATCATTTTGGTTAAAAAAATAAATCACAAGCTACTCAAAATAGAAATGAAACAAAAAAAAGACAGCAACACAAATATTTTATATGAAGACTCCTCTCCAAAAAGAACAGAAAAAAGTAATAAGCAATTAAGGCATCTAAAAATTATGTGAATTACATATTAAGAGGATGTCTTCCAACATAAAGAGATGATATATACCTTTTGCTGGAGGAGGTTCTTTTTTCTTCAGAATAGGTATTTTTTCCTCTGGAACAGGCTTCTTGGGAACCTCAGGCACTTGAAAGATACCATTAATGTTTTAGGTATTTACTTCCATAAGAACAGGAACATAAAGTGTAAACAAACATCACAAATACATACTCATGCAAACAAACATCACATACTCCAAACAAACAGCTATGATTTAACAAGTTTTTATCATTAAGACAAAATAAAATAACAAACACATTATGTTAGCTGCTATTATGTCCATTCTCCCTGCTCAGCCATTGAGGCCATCAATAAAAATGTTTTTAACTTCAAGGGATTTTTTGCTGATCAGACGATTAAGTCAGAGTTTGACTTTTTTGAGCAACTATTAAAACAATTATAAAATATCCTGGTGGGAAATTTGTAAAAATACAATTTTATCTTTTTCTCCAATTCCTGGATGTTTGTTACAAACACTGTAATAAACAATTATTGAATTGCTGTGTAAGATATTTAGAGCTCTTACTATTTTTCAGTATTTTCCCCTAGAACTATGTTCGTAATGCTTGTCAGGCATGTAATGGGTTGCATCTGATCATATTGTTTTATATATGTTAAATATAAATTGCTGACTGCATTTTCGTCCTGAAAAATTTCCAAGAGCTTTCTACATGCAAAAACTCAAGCACATCTAGTTTATCAACTGAGTTACTTCAAGGACAGAACTGTGGACACATTATAAGTACCTAGCAATTTATACCATAATTTGTTGGGTAAATGAAATGTTTAAAAAAAATTCCCTTTACTCTTCTGAAATCAACAGATTTTAACTGCAGTGAGGCAAAGGCTTCAACTGAAATGTATCTAAACTTTTGTTTGTACTCCAAACCCCAGAAATGTTCATATAAATTTTACAATGACAGGAGAATAATCCCACTGGCTCTGAGCATACTGAAGAAAGTTTGGACCACATATGAATTAAACTTAGCTACTATGAGAGAATCAATGGAAATTTCAGCCAACACTAATTTTCCTGTTCAGGATTAACCTGGCTTTTGCAGTGTACAGCCTCATCTTTTCTCAACTAAGAAAAATGTGCTTATGTTTATGAGAAAATTTCTGCTGCAAACAATGTTAGATATAGTTTTGACTTTCATTAATTAGTCAAAAGAAATCCTGAACTCCTTTGATGGAAAAAAACACTATGAAATGATTTGGATCAGGACTGGAAAGGATACTCTTAGGTGATTATGTAATTTATGAAAATTGGATGTACATGATCCAATATTTATCTTTATATTATGATGCAGAAAGGTTTTATTACCAAGATCTTGGCATGATCTAGTTCTCCTAAGTAGTCAATATTATGTTCATCCTGTACTAAAAACATAGAAAATTTGTACCCATACCATAAAAATTAGTCCTAAGGAAAACACCTGAAACTAAGAGGATTTAAATATGGATATTTAATAAAACTTTTGTATCTTTCTTTTTCATGAAAATGTATTATTCCCTTCAGGACATAAATAAACATCAACCATAGGGTTTTCTAAGATTTCTGAAAAAAATTCAGTGTGACTCGTGTTCCTAAATCGCTTATTTTCAAGTACCCTAGCTACTTTCTAGATAAATAGATTTTTTTGTCTATGATTGCAGACTTTACATAAGCATTTTTAAGTATTTCAAGCACAGTCTGATAGCAAAATTGGACCCCAGATGAGGATGAAATTAAGCTCAGTTAAATTTTCTTAGTGGGTTATACAGAGTTCATATGAAAGAGGAATGAACATGTATGAAACATTTGAATTTATGGAGGTAGTAGTAAAGAGTAGACATACAGCCATCACATGTTTTCTGCATTATATAATAATCAATAAACATCTTAAAAGAATGCACACGGTAAAGCACACTGCACTGTTTTAAAACAAAACTTTGGTATTTTCACACAATGAAAAGATACTACTTTTTCTCACACAGACCCTAAAGTATACCTCTAGCTGGTACTGGAGCCTTCTCTTCATACTGAGGAAGTTGTGACTCTTCCTCCTCATATTCAGCAACTTCCTCTCCATAATAAGCAGCTTCTTCTTCATAATGGATGACTTCTTCCTCTTCATACTGAGGAACTTCTTCCTCTTCATACTGAGGAACTTCTTCCTCTTCATACTGAGGAACTTCCTCCTCATAGTGACTAACTTCTTCATAATGGCGAACTTCCTCCTTGTAATGGACTACCTCCTTCTCATATCTGGTGGTATCTTCCTCCTTGTATTTTGGAATCTCTTCTTCCTCTTCATACTGAGGAACTTCAACGTACGCTTTTTCTTTTCGGACAACTGTCTTGCGTACTTCAGGCACTTAAAAAGATACCAATTAAAAGAACCTTAAAATTTAGCACATAGAACTTAGTAATAATGAGGATCAAAAGGCATTGTCAGCTAAGAATTAACTAAAGGAAGAACATTCCATAGAAAACAAATCAGTACTCACTGTACTGTACATGGAACACACAAGACACAAAAAACATGTATATCATATTTCGATACTCTATCCAGTATACCTTTAGCTGGTGGTCTTGCCATTTTTTTAGGAGGATAAATTGGTACTCTTTCTTCAATGATAGCCCTCTCTGGTACATCAGGCACTTAAAAGATACAGCACAATTACATTTAAGAATTTTTAGATGTAAATTGTTTAAAAGCAAAAATTTTCATGGCAAGAAACAGAAAAAGATATCTTACAAACACATGGCTGACATGTAAAAGACAAGCGTGCTTATTGTCACTGGACATGTAGCTAGGGAAGCCATTAGGCTGCTTCTCAATTAAGAAACAAAAAACTTTTCAAGATACCAATATAAGCAGCTGATACGATTCCTGCTTCATCCACTGCTGCCAGCAGTGAAATTAAGCTTGCTGGTGGGCAGAACTCAAAATCCAAAGCCATCCAATTACAAAATCAACAAAACTCATTGTTCTCTGTAGCAGCTCCTCTCCACAGCAGTGCACTTTGCACTGCCTCAGGAAGAGATCAAGAGTCCTCATTCACTGATGACAAAAGATGTGCATAGGAAACTCCAGATGAAGGTGGGGGAACACATGGAGAAAAACTTTGAGAGTCACTAACAACAGATAAGAGCTCTGGTCTAATTAAAAGAATGACTTGTTCAGGGAGGAAGGTATTTTTCCTCTTCTGTCAATTACTTTATGAAGTGACTTGTTTGTTCTGACATGGCAAGGAGCCATTTTTGTAAAAGCAGGAGAATTTCTAAAAGATTAAGATATGGATATGGTCAGTTTTTAAGATTTATTTGCAAAAGAATGTTTGCTGTGTTTAAGCAGCATATTCTCTTTTACAGAAGTGCTTGGGTCTTGTCTTCTGAGGCAGGTGTCTTGGAAAATTTTTGACCAATATAACTGGAAAGTGCATGGAAAATGACCTTGGCATTTTTAGATCTGGCAGACTTGCCAAGTTAGAGAATAACTGCTGCATTCTCTTAACGGATTAGAGATTTTTTCTGACCTTAAGAGATGGAATCCATTCTGTCAGTGACAGATTTGAGAATTTCTAGAAGCTTTATTCATGACAAGCTACAGTGAGCATATATGAATGGCTGGCACAAGTCTTGATCCTTGGTGTTATTTTTGGGGCAATGTGAAGACTCATTAGCTCTTTAAGTATTTTTGGCAGAGTCCTCCTTGATATTTAATAATAAATGCCAGGTACATCTACATTTGAAATCTTAAACTAAAACTTTTCAGAAAGCTCAGGTTCCTTTGGATTCTTTTCTTCAAGCTAAAATATCTCTGTTTGGTACCCCATTGGAGAACGGTCGCATTTTATGTCCTTCTGCTTTGACCCTTTTCTTTCCAGATGTCATATTGCACCTGCCTTACAGAGGACCAAAAATCATCTTTCATTATACTCCTGGTACTCGTGATATGCTTGTGCCCCCATCTTGGGAGACTAAATAGATAATTTAACTTCACACTGATTCGTCTGTATTAATCTTTCATGATATGAATGTGATAATGCTGTTTGTCAACAGTATCAGGTCTAAAAGTAGTAAGTGTGAGGCATCTTGTGGGTCATTTTTCACAAATCAGTTGAAAGTCTTCAAAAGTGAAAGAGCGATGATTTTTTGTTAAAGGCTGTTGAGCAGGCAGATCCATTGCACTGGATTGTGTTAAGTGTCTCAGCCATGTAGGTAACGGTAGAAATTAAGATTTTCTTCTTGAACCTTCAGATTTAGGTGAGGAGTTGCTTTTATAGAGCAGGAAAGGACTGTCTTTCTTTTCAGAATAGGAAAGCATGTTAATTTAAGTGAAATCAGAGACTGTCTCCTGTTTCCCCTCAAAGGTCAAACAGGTGGCAAGATTTGAAAAGGAGGACCTAATGAAATTATTTGGCTTCCACTATGAGAACAGCAGGAAGCCAAGAGGAAAGAATTAAACATTTTGTGAGAATGAAATACTGTCCTGCGTTATTCTACAAGCTTTACTTCCATGATAAACTGGCAATAGCAAAGGACATGAAATTTTGTTTTCTTCTCCCTCTTTTTTTTTTTTTTACTAGCTGACAAGATGTACCTTTGGACAAAGAATCTTTTTAGTCTTCATACCTGTGTATGAAATCTCCTTTTCTGTGTGGAGAGAAACGGATACTTCCTCTGACATAGCCCAATGTTCTTCTTCTGTTGGTACTTCAAAGACAGAGTCTAACATTAATATATTTTTTTCTGGTGTCATATAATGTACAATAACAAATATCCCATTTGGAGTTTCTTAGGAAAATTACTATTGTTTCGTGACACCACCCACCCCCAGAGTAATTGGGAAAAATGTCTCTAGAATTTCTCAAAGACTCTGTAAAAGTTGCTCTGGGACTATAGTGGATCATAGTGATAGACTTGATAGTGTAAGGTTAATGGTTGGACTCATGATCCTAGGTGTTTTGTCCAACTTAAATGATTCTATAGTTCTAAATTTGAACCTTAGGAAATGTGCCAGACCAACAGGCCTGAAGCTCTGACAGTATTACATGAGCACAATCTGTTCATGGATTAACCCATGGCCAGCACTACCTTCTGGTGGTGGAGACACTTTTCTCTTTTGAACAGCAATGGATACTCTTTCTTCTCTGGCAGTTTTCCTCTGTGCTTCTGCCACTTTAAAGATAGTAAATGTAAGAATGCTAGCTTCTAAAAGAAATCACACACATTCTGAAGTTCATACGAAAGAATTATGGACAAACAATTAGGAGCAAATAGCAAACTCTTTAAAAGAATATAATAAACACAGCAATCACATGAGACATACAAATAATATATACTAAAATAATATATGTAATATTAGAGTAATAGATATATAGACCAAAACAAATCAAAATCAAACAGAATATCCACATATCATGAATTAAGATGGAATGAATAAGAGGAAAGTAAGAGGTAAATACTTTGTCTCTAGACTCTTCAGAAACGCAATTAAACCACAGAACATGACATGTACAGGGTACATAACAAAATCAAACACAAGAAAAGCACAGAAACAGAGGACATTTGTAAGTTTGAGACACTTCACTGAATATTGACAATATTATAAAAAATTGATAATTCTTTTTCTAAAGGTGTTCAATTTTTTTTTTAACTGAGTAAATGTCGTCACTCAGCTTTGCAAAGCATTTAAGCATCCAGAGTGATCAATGGAATTAAATAGCTAAAAAATGCAAGGCATGAAGGTGTATTACTATTCTCTGTCACACTCTGCAGTATTTTGAAGGGGAGAAGACAAAGGTCCTTTTCATTTATAATCAAATCAGGAGAGATAGATTTGATTAACTAGGCAGACTGTGAGTATGATGCACATGGATGTCTGTCTATTTAAAAGCCATCTCTACTTTCAAAAGAACTTGTATACCTTTAGCTGGTGGAGCTGCCACTTTCTGTGGTATTGGAACAGGTACTTTGTCTTCTGGCACAGGCTTCTTGGGCACAGCTAGCATTTTTTAAAAAAAGGTTTATTGTAAAAGGTGTTACATTAATCAGAGTATATAATCATAAGAAGATGACAAAACACAGATTAGAGATTTGACATTACTTCAAGTAAAAAGAGAGCAAACACAGAACATTACAGTTTGTGTTAGATAACTAGACGTAAATACAAACCACTATTCTGAAACAAGACTTCTCTTGTGCAACTCTGAAAAATTATATACCTTTCTTTGGTGGAGCCACTTCTTTTTTAGCAACTGCAACTTTTTCTTCTGTGATAATTTTCCTGTGCACTTCAGTCACTTAAAAGTAATGTGCAAGAATATTTAATTGCAATACTTGAAATGCAGATATATATGTCTTTTACTTATTCTGATTGTTTAAAAAAAAGTGCTAAGTGAACTTCAATAGCAACAAAAATAAGACACTGCTGAAGAGCGTGTTTTACAGTCATAGCGCGACAATGACTAAATAGTCAAAAGATAGGGGAGATTCCTACAAAGGTTACAGATACTAACAAACAAAACTGTATTTAAGTAAAAAGCCTAAACACAAATGCTGCAAGACCAAACTAAAAAATCTCCATGAAAAT
This sequence comes from Oriolus oriolus, assembly GCA_013400235.1. Classification (NCBI taxonomy): domain Eukaryota; kingdom Metazoa; phylum Chordata; class Aves; order Passeriformes; family Corvidae; genus Oriolus; species Oriolus oriolus. Next base: position 1,157,725 of record VXBT01012252.1, on the reverse strand, counting down.
AATCTGTTTACCTTTGGTTGTTGGAGGTTCTTCAAATTCTGCCTCAAAAGTGGGCACCAATGCTTCTGCAGGTTCTTAAAAAAGATTGTGTAACTTTAGAAAATTTGTTTGATTTCATCAACAGGTATAAGATTGAAGATGAAATAACACATAAATAACATATAATAACATATAAATTTCATCAAGACAGCACAGGTCACAGGTGTCATTGTAGACAAACAGACATAAATACATGTTTAATGTTGAAGAGATTTGATAGGGAGATATATATATTGTATCAACAATACTATCCCCAGCATAGGCATATATGTTAAAGATGGAATGCAGCAAAAAAGCACTTTTTTTGCAACAGGAACAGACCACTGATATACCTTTTGCTGGTGGAGCCACCATTTTTTTAGACACAGGAACAGGTACTTTCTCTTTAGGAACCACTTTCTTATGAACTTCAGGAACTTTAGAAAAATTAGCAAGAAGAGAAGGAAGATGAGAAAGAACATTAAAGTGTAATATTTGCAATTGCCTACTACACAATGCGCTTTACTGAGTTAACACAAACAATAACTTTCAAAGTACAAGGTGGAATTTGATACAGCATTGATCACTGTGAGAAGACACCACCCGTGTCAACATGTGCAAGCAAGACAGCAAGACAAACATAATTCCTTTGAAGACACATCAACCAGTTGAGGAACTGATTTATACCTTTGACTCCTGGAGCTTCCTTAAGAGCAGCCGGGACTTTTGGCTCAGGGACAATTCTCCTGTGCTTCTCAGGCACTTTAAAAGATTACAATATATAGTTTACATAGAGGAGTAGTATCACTATAGCACGAACACATACAAAAAAGCCAAAAATGGACATAAACATATAGTGGCAACATAATGTTAGGAATGATGAAACAACTCGGATGGTGTAGTGAAATGAACTTATACCTTTTGTGGGTGGGGCTTCTTCTCTTTTTGGAACAGCTACCGTCTCCTCTACGTAGTAAGACTCTTCTTCAGTAACTTTTAAAAAGAGTAAAATATAAAAATACCTAAGTTTAAGTATTTGACATATATTACTATCTTTATGGCCCTGGTAAGCAACATAATATTTGTAAGACAAGAATAAACAGTGTGCTTTATTAATAGATACATCTGGGATGACAAAATCTACATTCAAGCCATCCTTCTTCCTCCGAGGCAAATAGAAACACTCCAAGAAACTTAAATGGAACCAAGAGACAGAGCTCTCATCTTGTATTCGTGTGGAATTTGAAAATGCTCAGTCCATTCCTCTGTCCACTAACTCACTAATGTTGAAATTTGTCCATTTTGAGAAATCTTCTTTCTCAAATACCAAGAAAATTCCTTGACTAAAAATGTCCATGGAAAAATCTTTCTATGATATCACTTGTCATAGAAATTGAGTCAGTCAGTGTTACTGTCTTTCACCAGTATTATGTTACCACCAATAAACTTACAGGTGGAAACAATATAGTCATTTTACAACTAAATTTCTGAGGAACCCGAGTTCACCGTGGTATACTGAAGAACATTTATTTCATCCAAGCAACCTGGTAGAACAGGAACTTCCAGCAGAGGATTTTTGTAAACGAAAAGAAGGCCTGATAGATCTCACTATCAAAGAGATAACTTGCTATTTTCACTGCAGTGAAACAGGATTAGCTACTGTACTTTTCAAAAGCAAGTAACAGAAGCTGTAGATATTACAACTAAAATTTATAAGTTACAAAACATATTTATATAGTAGTAATTTTTTCCTTATGAATAAAGGAGATATTAATCCAAACTGTCTATTTGGTATAGACCAAAAATTACTTTTTTGCTTCTGCCTAGTATTTCTGAATTGTTGTCGTACCTTCAGAAATCTCTTCTCTGTGAATGGAAATAGATACTTCCTCTGCTTCTTCTTCAGACCATTCTTCAACTGTTGGTTCTTTAAGGAAAATTATTAGTTTTAGTATTTTTGGTGGATGGACAGATGGAGAGAGGGAGGGATTGATGGATAAGGAAGATGAAGATCAATTCTTAGAAGTTCTGTATGATAATGACAGATATGCATAAAATACAGAAAGTGCTGTGCACATACATAGGTATTATTTTCTCTAAATTATGTTGTTTGTCCATGTCCCATGTACCCTATTGTGTGTTGTTGTATCTAATACCATTCTCTGGTCAACTGTCAATTCATTAGAATGCCTCAGCTCCCCAAATTTCCCATCGCAACAACTCAGGTGGAGGAAACAATAGTCAAAGAATTAGAAGCAATAGTCAAAGAATTAGAGGTTGCTCCTTGATCCAACTGTGTGAAAATGAGGAAAGGAGCAAATCAGATGGATAGGTCAAGAACTGAAAGGAAATCCTGGCATGTACTCGTCTACAAAGGTGACTGTATCAGGGAAAACATCAACTAGTTCTGGAGAAAAGGTTAATTTGCAGGAGACAAACAGAAATTAACAGTGCATGTATCCATATGGATGTGTATACGCAAGTTCATGTTTTAGACAGACATGTTCCAAATTTGCTTGTAAAAATTCATTTATGGTTTTTAAAGGAAAGTGCAAATTGTCTTGACTGGGTATTTATTAATGGGATATAAAAACACAAAATGCTGATTTCAGTTATCTTGAAGTAGATATTATGCAGAATTATGCTAACTTAAAACAACAACTGATCTCAATCTTTCCTGAACATGAGAATGTGAACTGAAAGCTAGTGAGAAGCTGACACTGCAGAGGGAAGCAGCATTTTATCTTCAGGGATACAGAGAGCTTTGTAGAGAATATGACAAATGGATGGTTACAGCCCTAATTTCTGGAGTCTAAACGAAACAATACATCCATATTTGCTACTGCAATTTAATGAGCCCCTGATCTGAAGATTGTTCTATTCAGTAGTGGAGTTTCCATTCCTGTTGATGTGGTGGGATCCTGACATTCAAGAATGAAATTGTAAATGGCACTTAGGAGGCTTTTAACTGCCTGCAGTTCTACACAAAACTCATACAAGATAACTATCAAAATTTTTTTGGTGTATTTTGATCTTGATATTAGAACAACAGACTTGTAGACATAGCACAAGTTTCTCACTGTTGTCTGTCTATAATGTACCTTCAGGTGATGGGATTTCCTCTGGAATGGCAACAGATATTCTTTCTTCTGTAATAAGTACTCTTTCTTCAAAAGTGGCTTTTTTCTGCACTTCAGGCACTTTGAAAGATAATGATATTAAATGTATGCTATTCCAATTCCACTGTGAAAGCCTAGTTTCAAAATGCTAAATCTAGGTTTCCAAAGAGTTGCTTAAGGGTACTGAGCACATAACATGTAACAGAGATTCAATATTTAGAAAGAATACTATATAAGTATTGCTTAAGAGATACAACATACTTAACGATTCATTGTCTAAATCAGAACAGCAGAACTCACAGGGGAAGCACAAATCAACGACTAAGTACAGGACATATAAACAGAAGGTGAGAAAAGGCATATTCTTGTATTCTACTGGAAAGCATACCTTTAGCTGGAGGAGCCTCAATTTTTTTAGGAACAGCAGGAGATACTTCTTTAGGGACAGGTTTCTTAGGAACTGCAGGCACTTAAAGAAAGTATTTGTTTTAGAACCTCTGAAGTAAAAACTGGCTAATGCATCAATGTGAGAGAAATGTGTTGTTGAAAAGGATTACATGTGGTCATGTTTTGCTTACCAAACATGACAATTGACCAAGTTGAGATAAATGCAATGTTCTAAAGACTAAAATAAATGATATTAAAATGAGCTATATTGTACCTTTTGCAGGGGGAGTTTCTACTTTAGGAACATATGGCATTTTTTCTTCTGGAGCCAGTTTCTTAGGTACTTCTGGAACTTCAAAGATATTAATTATAATTATCATTAGCTAAAATTAACAAGTGTTTTAAGAATAAATCTATAGCACACCTATACACAAAACTGACACAAAAGACACATATTTAACATAGCTGAAGTACGAGTAAAACCAGATTAACTTCGCAATCAAACCCCAAAACTGACATAAACAAGACGCTTAAGAAAAGAACATTATTTTTTCAAGTGTACCTTTAGGTGTTGGAGCTTCCTCTCTTTTTGGAACAGCAACTTTTTTCTCTGGTGGAGCTTTCTTAGGAACCTCTGGCACTTAAAAAAACATAAAATATAAGATAACTGAATTCTAAATTTCAAAGATTTATTGAAGTATTATAGATTTCATTAATCCATTTATAAGAATATGAAGACACCCCACATAACACATTCATACACTTAACATAGAAAGATAAATGACAAGAGCAACATACATTTGATAAAAACCAAAATCAAACCAGTTGCTGGAAGATTATCAAACACTTTAAGACTGATTTCTTAACTGAAGAAAGAGCTGCTTGAATATATTACCAGGTCTAAAAAACTCTCATGGATGCACAGAATTATACATAAAATGTTAATTCAAACACAAACATGCTTGCATACAGACTAATGGGAAAATAAAACTCAACAAATAGTGTATACTCCATCAGTAAGCGTATCTTTGGCATGCAGATGTTCTCCTTTGGGAAAAGAAACATGTACTTTTTCTTCAGGCAGTTTTTCTAGGCCCTTCAAAAACTCTAAAGGTGTCAAAATTCATTTAGGCAATCTTTCTAAGGCTTTTGAATGTCTTAGATGAGAACAGACCTGTTCACACATGTAACATGCAAAGATTACGTTTATCATACGGTTATGTTGAGAACATAAGAGAAGTTAGGAAAAGAGGACAATAGCACAGAACTGGTTAAAACCCACATTCAAAAGATGCTGTACCTTTTGCTGGGGGAGCCACCTCCTTTTTAGCAACAGCAACTTTCTTTTCTGGAACAGGTTTCTTAGGGACTTCAGGCACTTTGGAAAACATTGTTAAAGTAAGAGATTTTTAGTTTTTGGAACACTGATCCAGGTTTGAGTAATGCAAGATTGTTTTATACAGCAAACACAGGGCCCGGACAAGGAGCTGAGCACTGCAACCAACACAATACAACGTACAGCCTTTTGGACAAATGTGGACTATACAGGAAAGACGCTATGATGCAGTATAAAACTCATATGTTAAAATCACTGCACTAGCACCTGTCATGGGACTCTCTTGAAGTAAAAACACCCTACACTTGCCTGCAAAAGCCACACAAATAGAAATAATAAGCACAAGATTGTTAAGAAAGAGAAGAAGAAGCTGAGACAAATTGAAGCTGTAAGCTAAGTTACAGCACAATTGAAAAACTGAAATTGTGCTATGGAGAAAATTCAAAATCAAATAATGCATACAGAGATAGTGCAAAAACAAAGACACATAGAGAGTAAATTCCTAAATATATTCACGAAAACACAAAAAATAATACTAAGAAAGAATATTTGTTTGGGTTTTGTTTTTTCTTTTTTTAATAGAGCTGTAGAAATACCTTTAGCTGGTGGAGCTTCTGGTTTAGGGACAGGAACAGGCTTTCTTTCTTCTGGAACACGCCTCTTTGGTATCTCAGGCACTTTAAAAGATAGGTAGTGATCATTTAGGAGACAGTTAAAATAATTGGTAAACCACAGTAGGCTACTCTGAACATGGTGTATAAGCAAACACTGTATGTCAAACTATTTTATCAAACAGATACAACAAACCCATCTCATGAAAAGTTATTACAAGAATTATTTAAAGCAGTGATGAAGAAGAATAAAATAGAAATGTGGTGGGGCTTGAAGCTTTGAGAGCAGAGCCATGGAGAAATTGAAAGATCTCAGTTCTGATGTGCTATCCTTTGGTAAACAATGTTACAGATAGATAATGTGAAAGTTCAGAGAAACAGAGCAGATGTCAATGCATAGACTTTATTCACCTTCAACATGAGAGATCTCCAGTTCTGTAGAAATGACTTCTTCCTCCTCAACTTCTTTATGTGCTACAATAGGAATTTTAAAGATATTAAATGTTGTGATAGGAAATATCAATGCCCATAGTAAATCTGAAAAACTTTAAGAAGATATTATGTGTTTCCAGTACATAATCATCACTGAAACCCATATATTAATATGTAAAAAAAATTAATCCAGAAAATGAACCACATGTGCAAATCTCACAATGAATTTTGATTCAAATTAAAACAAACAAACAAACAAACAAACGTTGATTAGACTCCTATCCTTAATCAAGCTACCTTCAATTGGGTAAACAGCTTCAAAGAATCTTTCTTCAACTGTTTTCTCATGTTCTGCTGGCTCTTCAAAGAAAAGTATTTAGACAATATTAAGAAAAAATAGTTGAAATGTTTCCATCTATTAAGCTAAATAAAACTAAACCGCATAACACAATGGACAAAAAAAGCAAGGCATACTGAAAGACAAATATACAATGTGTCTAAATATGTAATTTGCCATACATAAAAATAGATCAAAAGAAAGTCTAGTAGGACTGATAGATTGTTTTGATTTGGGTGCACAGACTGTTGGTTTTGTACATACCTGTAACATCATATGAATACTCTTCTTCTCTGTGGACAGAAACTGACATCTTTTCTTCTGAAACAGTCCATGTTTCTACTGTTGGTACTTTAAAGATAGGATTTTGTTTTAGTATTTAACATTCTAGATCCACATTAGTGGTAGTCAGCATGTGAGTTTTTACCAAATCTTTATCTGTACTGTACATTAAAGTCTTAGACATATTTAGACAGTCAGTATTCATATTCTAAAATACTGAACACGGAACAAGTGCACAAGGATAATATTTAGTATTTGTTAAAGACTAAAGACAAAGACACCTTTAACCCAAATATTTGAAACAAAATGCATGCATGGGCTTTTGGAAATAGTACATCAAAAGAATTCTAGAGGTGGTTCTTCAAAGATATTTTTGGGCATAGGGATACAATTATGCTTGTTAATGTAAGGATGGGCCAGCAAGCAGAATAGATGAAGAAAAAGATAAGTCACACTGCAGTGTGACTGTAGGGTCTTTAAGCAAGAAGCAAAAGGCTAACGACAGATATGTTAAAAAGAGACTTTATAAAAAACAAAAGCATGGTAGCACTAATTAAACACTGAGAGTAGTCCCAGCATGACTACTGCTATGGATCGAGACACATACACACAGGCCCACATATTCAAAAGAAGCACAGAAACACACAGAGTGCTGAAAAAAAATGTAAACTGCAATTCAGAGATGCTGATCTGTACCTTCCTTTTTCATAACTTTTTCCTCAACGACCATTGGTGTAGGTTTTGGAGGCAGAACTTTCTTGGTAACTGTTGGCATTAGAATTTTGTTACTCAGTCAAATATTTAGCAAAGAGATCAAAATAAGTCTACAGCTATCTATTAATGATATTAAAAATACAACAAACAAGACAATCCAACTCAGCAGCAAAGTCAGGCTTCTTGGAATCCCACAAAGCAACATAAGGAATGTGTGGCATGTGTTTGTTTCTTTTTATTGCTACATTCTAAAGGCACTGGGTAACTCAGGGCATTTAGAGCACAGGTAATTTCCTGACACTTATTGAATTGCAGCTGACAGAATCCTGCTGCAGAATGGGAAATGCTATACAAAAGGAAGTAGCTACTAAGAATAAGGGTGCATCTTTATTTTATAACCAAAGAATTAACCAAGGCATTTTGGTAGATGGGTCAAGACAGAAATCTATGCAATCCCGAGGATTTCACATCTTCAGCTTAGAGTGAAACACACTATTTCACCCAGTGCAATTTTATACACACTTACTTTCTTAAAGCACTGGAAATTAATATTTGCATTTAGTATGTTCCCCTAAAAAGCTTTTAATCTTCTTTTCAAAGAATTCAGCAGAAGCTTTTAGTAGATGTTTCAAAGACTGAAAAATTGATCAGACCATGTTAAGTAAAGACAAAGCACATGAAGATCAGCTAAGTAACAAAAGCCACAGCTTTCATGGAAAGAATACATTAAGATAACTAAGCAGTAGTTACCCTCAGTCCTTTTGACTTTTTCTTCTGCAACCCTCTGAGTGGTTACTTCCACTTTTTCATCGACAGGTTTCTTGACAACTGCAAGTAATTCAGGTAGGTTTATTGTTTAAGTAATCTTACAAATTGTTTTCTGGACACAAACCAGATAGAACTGGCCCTTTTTATGTTTAAGATGTTCTAAATCTTGTGCATCCTGTGCACTGGTCAGCACAGGGTTTAGTGGTGGTGAACGGTGGTGGCAATGAGGTCCACCCTCCCATGAGAGATATGAAGTGATGTAAATGGAGAACACTTCTCAGAAGGGCGCATTTAATTTCTTAAAAGTTACACCCATGCCCAAGGCTAATATACAGGGAAAAGGAAGGATAACTGAAGCCCAGTTCAATTTTACCATCAATTCTTATTTTGATTCAACCACCATTGAGCAGAGAGCTCAGAAATATGAGGTGGGAGAAGAGAATGGGTTGCCATGACCCTTGCTCATCTCACTGTCCAACATAAAGAGAATTCTCTTCTTTCCAAGGAAATATGAATAACCAGCACCATTCAGCTTGAAAGACATGCATGAGAGATTTTAATCTGCATGTTCCTGTTAGTTTTGTGGGGAAGTCATACCTTTTTGAACAGTTACTTCCTTCTTTTCCTTCTTTTCAGCTGTAATTGCAGGTGGTTTTCGCTCAGGCACAGGTTTCTTAGGAACTTCAGTCACTTAAAAAACAATAACATCACTTAATGATAAAAAATATGTTGTCTAAAGGCTCTGTAGACAGAAAGGTATTTGTTATGCCATTATAATTTTATGAATTTTAAAAACACACAAAGAGTTTTGGAGATCCAGTTGTTGAAGAAAAAGGTTTTGATTATTTCCAAATTTCATGTTTTCTCATCAGAGCCAAATTCTGTTCCTAGAGGCATACGTATTAATAATCCCCAAGACAGTTACAGTGTGTAAGAAATTGCAAAATACAGCCATTAACATCAATCAATAAATGTGTGAAACATTTAAGTAAAACAAGTTTATCTAGAACACATGAAAATGACAGAAGTATCCAAAAAACTAAAAATGACACATAGACTTACTACTAACTACAAACTCATATTAGGTTTTAAAGACCTGCAAAGTTCATTGGCAATGAATTTCTAATGTATGCATTCCTATCTGCATCCATACCTTGTGATACCTTGTGTTATCATCAAGTGTCACTTAAAATTTGTCGGCATATTATGGTTCCAGATATTTTAACAAAAAGAAAACCAAAAATATGCTGCCTAGTTCAAAATGTTGGGGCCTTAATAATAAACATGAGAAAAGAGAAGAAATAAAATGACATGATTCAAAATTCAAATACCTTCTTCATGGATTATTCTTTTTTCTTCATAAGTCACTTCTCTTTTCTCATAAGCTTCTTCCCATTCCTCTTCTCCTTCATCATATCCTTCTTCCTTGACATAATAGTCATGGTCTTCACCATAATCTTCTTCCCATTCTTCATAAATTTCTTTGGGTTTTTCATGTATTTTCTTTTCTTCATGTATCTCTTCTCTCCTTGCCATGGATGTTATTTTGATCTCTTTGGGCTTCTCTGGTAGCACCTCAGGAACTTAAAATAAAGATATTGATTATTCATATCATTGCCTGGAATATGCAAGGCATATTAGATGTTCACATTTAACGTAATTATTTCACCCTCACTGATGGTTTAAAGAAGGGACTATTTTTTAAGCAGTCACAATCAGCTTGGATTTTAATTGTGTGTTTTTAACATAAAGACAGATATAAAACAATTGTCATAGATTCAAGTTATTTCAAAACAATAATTTGAAATAAAATTACCTTCTTTCCACAAGGTAATTTTAGTCTTTTTAAAAAAGTTTTCAAAAAAAAGGAAAAAAGTTACCTTTGGGTGGTGGGACTTCTTCAGGACCTTTTTTAACCACCTTTTGGGGGACTTTCTTTAATGGAACCTTTTTCTCTGGTAAAAAATAATAGATTAAAAAATTTAAATTAAAAAACCTTAAGAACCCCTAAAAAGCCAAACAAACAAAAATCCAAAACCCAACTGTCATAATGAAACATGAACACACTATTCAAATACTGTAAGGACATTTACCTGGCTTTTTCTCCTCTGGAGGTGGAACAAGAGGCAGAAGAATGGGAATGGGGGCAGCTTCTAGGAAAAATGAAATATTTAGAACAAAATTTAAGTTTGATATTTCCATGTAAATGAAGAAAAATCCTGGTTTGGGAAAATAGATTACATGATTTTATTGCAGCTGCGGAATAAAAGCAAGCATGATGCTTATTCTGACAGTTTACTGCAGCTGAATAAATGTATTTTGAGTGGGAATACACAATCTACCTTTGTTTGAACCCTGAATTACCTCAGCTTTATTTTCATTTCTGCCATCACTGTCCTATTTTTGCTGATGGTAATTCATCTAAATATCAAATCTTTCCCCTCCTGCTACCGCTGCAAGCATTTACCAAATTATCTTGGAAATAAAAGTTTAGTTTAAACAAGAAGTTTAAACTGCTGAGGTTTATAGTAAGCTATAACTAACTAACTGGGTGTAACAGAAGTATAAATACTGTTTGTAGTCCAAAAACAGAGCCATTTGCCATAAACAATGTATGGCTTTAAAAGAATATTTTTTTAAAGGCAGTAATTCAGACAGCTTGTTTAAAAGATATTTTTGTGGCAAAAAGAAGAGGTGAAAATTAAATAAAAATTATCAGAGAGGAAGATGGAAATAAAAGGAAGATCAAATGAACAACAGCCTGATAGGAAAACATGATGGAAATTATTCTTTTTAAGAGAATAAATTAATTCCTACCACTGCCTAAAACACTGTAGAGTTTTCACCTTCCACACAGCAATGAAGCCTATCCAACTCAAGTCTTGCTCATAGGGACAGTTAGCAAGATCTTATCACTGAGCTAAGGTTTTTCTCTGAGGTTCCCACTGGCCTTCTGGTTCAGTGCAGATATGGAACAAGTATGGTTTGTTACCCTACCTTCAGCTGGTTTTTGAGGTGGAACTGCAACCTTGGCATCAGGAACATCTAGAAAATCAAAATGTTTAATTGACTTAATAAATACTACTAATAAAAAGTTCAATATGCTCTCCTCAAGAAGAGTAGTTGATGGTGCTTTAATATTTTTTTTTGAAACATACAAAGATTGTAGCTTGCTCCTCAAGTATTCGCTAGCTAACCAATAGAAATCTAATTGTATTAACCTTTCAGTCTGGCCAGACCATACAATATTATGTTTTATTTCTAAATAACTCTTGCAACATTTGGAGTAGGCTCTTAAGAACATTCAAAAAAGAAGACCACTACATATCATAAGGAGATGATTGTTACCTATTTTGCCTCCTTGGCTATTTTTTTTCAGTTGCACAGAGGAGATCCTATCTATTAATTGGTACATCTTCATTGTTCTATTCCTTAGCAATTCAAACAAAAATAAACTTGACTGTTTAGAGAATGTGGCATTCTATATTGTACAGAATAGGGTCCCTATTAATGTCACTGATTATGGGTTTATCTCAGTATTCATTGCCACTGTTTATGAGAATAATAGTTCCACATGTCTGTGGATGAGGAATATTTTTTCAGGATGTAAGTTATACTTACTCTAACCAGGAAAAAAGATTTGAAAATAATAAAAAAGCAGAGCAATTCTTTAATTCTATGACAGAGTATAGACATGATCTTGTGCCAGTCTTGCTTGAGAACTTTACCTGGTGGCTTCAACTCCAATTTGATTTCTGCAAAGGAATATTAGATTTCTTTTAGGGCTATTGATTTTTCCAGAATCATGTTCCAAACAAATGATTTTACACATAGTTATGATCACAAATTTGTTTAGAAAACTCGCTAACCTTTGGTTACCAGATAGAGCTCTGCAGTGCTTCTTGCTTCTCCTCGTGGTTCAAGACGAGCAATTACGGAATACACACCTGCAGCAGCCAAGAATGTTGATAATTATATGCTTTTATCATTTAAAACCAGACAAGAAAATAATATTAAAAATGGCACTAGCACAAATGTTCCATGCATTTTTACCTTCATCTTCTGCATTAACATTGTGAATTGTCATGTAATGACAACGACCTTCACTTCTGAAACTGTACTTGGGGCTCTCCCTCAGTTCAGTGGGGCCTTTGTACCATGTCACAACTGCATCATCAAAAGACACCTCACACTCGAAGGTCGCAGACTGGTGTTCACTCACAACAATGTTCTGTATGCTCTTCGTGAACTGAATTGGTTCCGCTGTTTTTAGAAACAAAAAATACATTGATTGTTATGCATCACCTTGGCATTTACTTTATCCGGATCTTTCTCATTGCTGTCATCAAAATAACTAAATTTTAATGAGATAATAGCAATAGATCTTGAAAAAATAGAGTAAGAAAGAAGGATTCCATCTACTGTGAAGTTTTATGTATAAGAATGAAGATTTGAAGACGTAAGAGTACAACTGTAACAAGATTGCTGTGCAGATACATTTTGTAAGAGAAGCTCTTAAGGAAACTAAAGATAAAGAATAATTAAGAAAAAGTCCAAGGAAGATATAAGAGTCCCAAAGAAAAGAGAAGCTAGTACAACTCAGTTTGTTTGTGGGCTGAAGGTCATTATTAATCATAGTTTAGTCAAGAATACAAAATTACACAAGTATGTCACATATTGTTCAAAGAGAAAGGACAGTAAAATTTCTTATTTAGTCCATTTCCAAGTTTGGGAATCTGTCTTTCAGAAATTCTTTTTTATTTTCATTTGTTCTGCTAATGAAACCTCCAGAAACAGCCTTTCACTATTGTAGCAAAGAGATTCTGTATCTTTACAAACCTTCAATGGCCAGATCTGCCGTTGTTTCTAGACTGTCAAGCTTGCAGGTATACTGTCCCTCGTCTTCTGTTCTAACGTCCTTGATGATGAGTTTGTGCACTTTGTCAGAGACTTGTGTTGAATATCTCCCTCCTATCTTAATGGGTCTCCCATTTCTATACCACTGAGACTTGGCATTTGGGATAGAGAACTGACAAGTCAGTGTGCATGTTTTTCCTTCCTTGAAAGTAGTGTCATGAAGATGCCGCTCAACTGCAGGTTCTATTAGCATGTTAAAACATACATTTTAACAGAGATCAGAGAGTGGAATAAATAAAGTGTAAACCAATTCAAATATATACTTCAGAAGTACACTTACCAATCACAGTTAGCTTGGCACTGGCAATATGTGGTCCACACACTATTCTGAAATTTCCCTGATCTTCAGGCTGGCAGTTTCTAATTCTCAGTATGTGGCGATCACCTTCAATTCTAATTTCATATTTTTCATTGGAGTCCAGTTTCTGGGTTCCCTTGTACCATGAAAGTTTTATTTCTGGATAGTTAATCTTAATCTCACATTCAAAGATAGCATCCTCATCTGCTAAAACCGTCTGATTTTCAATGTCTCGGATCAGAGTAATAGGCTGGAAAATATTAGTTTAAGTTAATTTCAAGTTCTCTGTTATGGGTTTGAATATTTCATAAATCAGTCCAAAAATATTTTACCTCTGTTTGTGTGAGTCGTTGCTGAATAAAAGCTACAAGTTCATCAAACTCCTGATCTTCTCTTTGAGCTTTTTCTGTGAGCTCAATTTCCTATAAAAATGCAGAATATACTCAAAGATAAAAGGATAATAAATGTCAAACTGTCATGTTAATCCAACACAGAATTCATTCCTACATCAAATTTTATGTAACTGTACTGTAACTAGTGTATCTTCCCTGCTAAAAATTGCAGTCAAGTTATGAAGACAGAACCTACTTAGCCAGAAGGCAAATTTATTCTTCTTGGATTTCAGCATGCAAGAAATTGTGAACTGTCAGGAAAAGATCTAAAGAGGAACCAGAAATTCCTGTACACATCATAACTCCAGAGTGTGGACACCATGTCTGTTCAAGGGAAACATATTACTCCTAAGAGAGCCAATGCTGCAGTCACACTGTATCTTACCAGTCTATGGCTTTCTTCTGCTTGGGTTTGCTTTAGTAACTCAAAGGCTTGCAGGAGGCCACGGAAATCTGTAATTCCATACATGCGAGCATATTTCTCATATTCTTTGGGATCTACGTTTTTGAGAAGTTCCAGGATATCAATAGGTTGCTCTTCCTCTTTTGCTTTTGTTGGAGTGCTATTCAAATCAATAACAGAAGTTAACTACACAGCATTTCATTCCCAGAAAGCTGTTTAATGAAATATTGAATCATCTTAGAACTGCCTGTGCAGTAGAATCCTTTAGCTTAGTCTAGTCAGGGGCTTTAATTTTCAGTACAGTTATTCCTATTTAACGAATATTTTAAAATTATATCTTGTTCTGAGATGTATAATAAAAAAAGTCTCTTCTGTATTGGTTGCAAATTAATCTATAAAAACTTTCAATATACCTTTTTAGTTTTGCCCTGAAATCCCCTTCAACAACTTCTTTCTTTCTTTCTTCAACTTGCAGGTTTACACTCCTCTCAATTTCACCATGTTGGTTAAAAGCTACACATTTGTACATGCCAGAATCAGTTTTTATTGTGTCCTTTATTTCTAGTTTGGCTTCATCTCCTCTCTGCTGGATTATAATGCGGCCTCCCTGGTTGAGTTGCCTCCATTTTCCCTTCATCCACTTAACATTTGGAATTGGATCTCCTCCAACTTTTGCAATAAATGTTGCAACGGTCTCTGCAGAAAGATGCAAATGAGGAAGCTAAGTCTTTCCAGTTGTTTATGACAGTGGGAGATCATCTCAAACAAAAGGTGTGGGCAAATAGAAGACAATGTACTGTTTTGAAAAGAGTTCTTACTTTCCATGACTTTGATACTCTGAGGCTCTGACACAAAATAAAGTTTGCCTTCCACTTCTGCTTTCTTAGCTGCTGGAGCAGCTGCCGGTTTTTCTAAAAAAACAGAGTCAAACAGTTAATAACCGATGGCTTCATGTAATAGTTTATATTCATGGGTGATGATGCTTCTACAGGAATTGTAAAAAAGAAATTAATTCCTGAGATGCAACAAAAAACTATGCAAGAGGTAAAAATGCAAAATACTTTAATATTGTTTTAACCAACTTCTAGTTTGCTTTCCAGATGAAACTGTCCACAATGGGCCGTATTGTGCTGTTCATTTACTTCAGTCGGGCCATTTATACTCTCCATGGATGCAAATCCATAGGTGGATATGCAAATAAAAAAAGCTTCATTTTCTAAAATGGATCCGTTTTTAGTGAGATTTTCTCTTTCCAGTCTATTTCTGGATATTATACCCTAAGAATTACTTGCTGTTTTTTATCAGTGGTCTGTTAAATTCTCTTGCTTTTCTTTTACCTAGTCCTTAGCCTAGTGGCTACCCATGTAGTTGAAAAGAGACTCTTTGTACATACTGCTGGACTCTTGTGTCCTCTATGCAATGGTAAAGCAAGACCTGCACAGAAGGACTCATGCGCAGACTCTATTTACTTTCAGCTAAAAGGTCAAAATGTCTTAGAGCTGGTAAGAGTCTTGAAACAATTAGCCTCTAAGGCCATATGCTCAATCAAATTCCTTCTGTATTTCCTTTAATAAACACCACTTTTCACATGCTTTCCATGAAACATGCATGTCAAAGTAATTTCACCCATTTGGCTTGCATTTTTGTTAAATTTGGTGTTTAGATTTAGAAAATAAATTCTTAATCTCTTTGGTAAGAAGGTACTGTTAATATTTGACACTGATCTCTCACCATTTATGTCACTATTGATATATAAATTATTGTATATACTCTGTTTTACTAGATTCCACAGTTTTAAAAAGATTGTTAACTTTTTTGTTCCACAGAAAACAAAGTAGGATAGAGTTTTGGTTGACATTTTCATCATATGCCCTTATTTTCTTTGTGTTACTGTACCTTTGACTGTCACTTTAGATTTGCAAGTATCAGTGCCAGCTGCATTTGAAGCTTTGCATACATATTCCCCTGAATCTGATTTGGTAACTGCAGCAAGTTCTAGAAGAGCTACTCCATTAGCAAAGCTGAAGTTGCATCTGTCTGAAGCTCTTATTTCTCTTCCTGCCTTCAGCCACTGAATCCGGATTGGCTGTGATCCCTGGACATGACAGCTAAGCTGTAGGGTATCACCTTCCTCTGCTGCTGCTGGCTGAAGAGGCTGGTCAAAAACTGGTGGCTTTTTAGGTTCTGGAATATGAAAACGCTTGAGTGAATACTCAGGAAAGTATGATCAAGAACATAAGAGAAAGAGAGATACATGTGATTTCTAAGAAGGCAATGGCAAGGAATGGAGGAGATAAACAGAAGTCAGAGAATGTCAATCATAATGTTATAAAATGGAATAAATATTAAGAGAGCATGACAGCATATTTCCTATAGAAACATGCAAGAAATATCTTTATCCCCTCAGCTAGAGCCTTTACATGCAAAAAATAGCATGAGAACTCCAGCGCTATTAGGCTGCAAAACTATATAAAAATCTTTAAATAAAAAAACCTGCAGCTTCCTGCAAGACTATTATGATGAAGTGTCATGCTACCACAATGCAGTGTCCACACTGTGTAAGCTTAGATTTCATTGCACAAACCCCCTGTTACGCCATGGAAAGAGAATGATTTAAAATTCAACAGAAATGTCACAAAGATTTCAATGTTCACTTTAAATCAGTCATAGCAAACAGTAAAAAAGAAGCTTCTCCTTGAAAAAAAAATTGCAAAAATAAACTAATTTCTTGACTTTGTGATTTATGTCCATCTCCGGACAAATCACTGCTGTTAAGGTAAGTAAAACAAGCTCATAAGAGAGAAGCTAAACTTGCAGCTAAATAAAACAAAGAAAAGCAAGAAGCAAAGAAAAACAAGACTTCAACCAACCTCTGATAACAACAGAAGATGTACTCAACACACTTCCTGCTTCATTGGACACTTTACAGGTGTATAAACCAGCATCTGATTGCTGCACGGTCTTTATATGCAAAGTCAAGATATTGTTTTTGAAAGATATTTCACAGTGAGCACTTGAATGGACTTCCTGATTGTTTTTATACCAAGCAACAGTCAAAGGTTGAGAGCCGGAAACACGACCCTCAAGTTTAAGTTCGTTCCCTTCTGTTTCTTCTACTGCTTCAGACAGTTTCTTAGTAAAAGTAGGTGGAGTTTTTCGTTCTGTAAAAAAAAAGAACATAAATTCCATGAATCTATCTTGACATAATAAATCCTAAAGACAGTGTTGCAAGAAAAACTTGAACATTGGGGAATTGATATTTGCTCTCATTTAAACTGGATATATTTTGAAAGTGAAATTATGCTAAGATAAACAGCAGGAGTCTTGCTCTTACAGTCACTATCACAGTGGATTTTCCTGTTTGAAAAAAAATTTCTCTTATATTGTTTTAAGTCACACACCATTTTAAAACCCCCAAGAGTTTTGTCAAGTTCTTAAGAAAGAAAGAGGCCAGAGCCTATTAAGAAATTACGCCAAAGAACATGTTTTATTTCTCCTCCCATTGTTGTTGGTGACCCTTCCTAATTCCCTTAAAAGATTCATAGGTATCTCCAGATGAGTATTCTCAGGCTACATCTCAAAAGTTTTCTCAAAGTTATCTTGAAGTAATAAAGCCAACTTCCTTTATAATTGAAGGGAGAAAAATGTAAACACAATGTATTATCTATTCAGTACCTTTAACAGCCAGCTGAGCTGTGCAAGAGTCCTTTCCAACTTCATTGCTAGCATAGCATGTATATGTTCCAGAATCCCCCCTGTCCACTCTCAAGATGGTCAAATGGGCTGTGTTGTCTACATAACTGATCTGATAGTTCTTTCCTGTTCTAATTTCTTGGTTATCTTTTGCCCAAGTGACTCTAATAGGCTGTGTTCCAGAAACGTGACACTCAAAATCAGCACTTTCTCCAATAATGCCATCCACAGGTGTAAGTGGGATGTCAAAGAATGGAGGAGTCTTCCCTTCTGAAGAGTGAAAGAAAAAAAACCCGTCACTTAAAAATCTCAATTTACTTTAAAACTCTGTGAAATATGAATCTCTTGTACAACATTAAATCCATATATAAAGCAAAACTTAGTTTTAAGACATTTCCATTAAGTATTTCACAGCCCACCAACCTGTAAGGACAAGCCTGCCACTAGAAGAAGCAGTCCCAATAGCATTGACAGCTGTGCAGGTGTATTGCCCAATAAGGCTCCTATCTGTCTTCAAAATCTGGAGAGTTGCTACATTATCTACAAAGGACGTGTGAACATTGTAGTCCTCTTTTACACGCACGCCGTCTTTAAACCAAGATACTTCGATAGGTTCTGAGCCAGCAATGCCGCAATCAAACACAACTGGTAAGCCAACAGTTTCATGAACGTCTCTTAATTTTCGTGTAAAAGAAGGAGGAAGTTTACGCTCTGTAAGAAAACAAGTATTGTACAGTGAACTCTTTCGGAAGACACGCACCTATTGCTGTACTCGCCAGTAATCACTGCCTAATATGCTGTGAGTAATATACTGAGAGTATGGTGGATTTTTGCTCATAACTTCCAATTAAAAATATTATCTAGCATATAATTTATTTTGAACTTGATGTAAAGAGCCCTGTGCATATGGTTGCAAGAAAAGAGGTAATCATTCTGCTCTCACTTAGACCCAGTGAGCCTCAGGACTGCTAACACTGGAAACAATCAAAGCAATATCCTGAATACAGAAGGAAGATACAGAGGCTTGTAACACTACAGAAGAGCTGTGGTCAGTAAGTGCCATATTTTGATTAGCTTTACAGGCAGGCCTTTGTTAGTAGAAGACAGTGCCGCAGGGTACCTTACACTTCAAGAAACAGTAAAGTGTTTTAAGAGGAAGAGGCAAAAATTGTTGTTTTTCAACAAAATATTTTTTCAAAAAATATTTTGTTGTTTTTCAAAATAGCAAAGCACACTTAAGAAAAATAGGCCATTTCCCTGTATTTAAAATTGAAATATTCACCTTGAACTGTAAGCAAAGATGATGAAGAAGCCTCCCCAACAGAGTTTTCTACTTTGCAGATGTACTCCCCACTGTCACTACTGTCTACCTGGCTGAAAACCAGAGTAGCAATTTGGTTCTTAAAGTGCATTTTCACAGTAGCAGTTCCTCTCAGCTTTGTATCGCCTTTGTACCATGACACAATCATTTCGGGTGTTCCAGCAACCTGGCACTGTAAGGATGCAGAATCCCCAACAGTCACCCGCACTGGCTCCAAGGGTGTAACGAAGTAAGGCGGTTCTGAAGGACAAAGACACACCATTAGCATAAAAAGATATTGCATGATGACCATTAGGAGTTCCAATAATACTTGCTGAAGTGATGCTGGCTTGACGCACCTAGTATTGTGATTGTACCATGACAATTATCTTTCCCAGAATCATTTTCAATATGACAAGAGTATTGCCCCTGATCTTCTAGTTTGCTGCTAGGGATTTCCAGTATGGCAGATGTATCTGTAGTGGTGATGCTACACTTTTCAGAGTGCATTATTTTCACTCCATTTTTCTTCCATGTCACTGAAATCGGTGGAGTACCCGTATATGTGCATTCCAAGATTAAATTTTTCCCTTTGTCTACACTTAAATCATTCACCTTCTTCACAAATTTGGCTGGTTCTATAATGAACAACAGGAAGAAAACAAATTAAATAAGGCCAAGAGATCATCTTTAGAAGCATAAGAAGCAGTAGTCTTGACAAACCTTTGACAAAAAGATGCGTTGTGCAAGAGATTTTCCCTGCCTCGTTAGAGACCTGGCAGGTGTAGTCTCCACTCTCAAGTGGATGTACATCAAACAGCTCCACTTCTGCAACTGAATCTTGCAAGGTGATACTGCATCTGGGTCCTGGTACTAGCTCAACACTTCCTCTGAACCATTTAACTTCCAGTGGAGGGGAACCTTTTATGATACTAGTAAAGGCTACGTTTGCCCCAGATAAAACATCCAGTGGTTCAGGTTTCTTCACGAAAGATGGTGGTTCTAAGCATGCAAATAAAACAGACAGAGAAGAAGTGCATTTGAACTTCTTCTGAAGATCACAGTAATCAGAAATATGCAACAAAGAAAAAATGAAATTTTTCTGAAAATAAATTTGGGCCCTCTGATTCTGGCTTCTTACTGATACTGACCTCTAACACTCAAAAATGCGCTGCATTCATCAGAGCCAGCTACATTAGTAGCTGTGCACAAGTAAGTTCCCATATCAGACTCCTGAAGTCCATTCACTTTGAGAGAACAGGTATTGTCTGTAAGAGTAGCCTGATACTTCTCTCCACTGGTAATCTCTTGTCCATCATGAAACCAGGAAACCAGAATGGGTGGTGACCCATAAACTTTGCACTCCAGTACAGCAGAGGAACCCAGCTGACCATATGTTTCTTTCAATTTTCTTGTGAAAGAAGGAGGTATAATACGATCTGCATTTGTTTCAAAATAAAAATAAAATAAAAATTACCATACAGGGCTCTTAAAATGCAGGAAGTTCTCCATGCATAATAGAATTAGTGACCTTTCTTTTGCTGTATCTGCTTTGGCAATATACTCTGACACATCTAAGTACTTGAAAAATAGTCAATGGTTAAGGATATGCTGGAACTTTCATTCACAATCTTTGAAGAACACCTTTTATTTTTGCCATTCTTTTTCATAAGGAACCAGCTTATACACCAGCTGTCAAAGATGACATGTAGATTAAAGCTGAAGAAATCAAGTCCTTTCAATAATTCATGCCCCTCAAAGTTTAGGTAGGCATCTATTCTCGATGCCTGTCAAAGTGGCATGCCAAGTACTCCTAAGATTATACATGTCTCTTAGGTTGCCAGTCACAACAACCGCTTTGCTATCTGAAGGCTTTCTAAAGGAACTAAAGGATCAGAGGTGACTCAAAAAGAGTAGTCAACTAACCTGAAACGTGCACTGAAGCTGTGCAGCTGCTTTTACCAACACTGTTTTTCACCTCAAAAGTATATTCTCCACTGTCTTCTAGTGTTGCATTGAGGATCTTAAGCCCAGATACTTTGTTGAAGAAACTGATTTTATATTTATGGTCAGTGGACAGTTCATTACCATCCTTAAACCACCTAGCAGTAAGCTCTGGTGTGCCATCTACTGTGCATTCCAGAGTACAAGAGTCTCCAGCTGTAACTTTGACTGGGCCTGGCTTCTCTACAATGACTGCAGGTTCTGCAATGAAATGCAAGTCAGAAAAATTTTAAAAATAACAATGCAATAGTTATGATTAAAATTTTAATTTTAAAGCATCTTAAAACACGTTGTGTTTTTTGTCTCATGCTACCAACCTAGCACTTTCAGCATGGCAAAGCATTCCTGAACTCCAGCATCATTTTTTATCTGACAGATGTATTTCCCAGCATTGGTTGGTTCTGCATTTCCAATCTGCATAGTTGCAGTGTTTTCTGAGTAGGAGATCCAAAGATTATCACTTTCTCTGATGATTTCCCCTTTGTCTTTTAACCATAGAACAGAAATGGGCTGTGATCCTTGTACTGTAGCCTGCAGTTCAATCGACTCCCCAACTACGACAGTGAGATCACTCAGCTTCTTCACAAAGCTTGGTGGTGCTATTTAAGAGAAGATATTTAACAGTAAAGAAACCCGCCAGGAATGGAAAAGTAAGAGAAGAATGGCAGGAACAAAGAAAAGCCAAGAAGATGCCAATCTTTGTACAAACCTCTTAGCGCTACAGAGCCAATACAGGAGTCACTTCCCACATCATTTATAGCCTTACAGTGATATTCACCAACATCTGCAGTGTCCACACTGAGAATGTGAAGACTAGCTATGTAGTTCTCAGACATGACCTTATATTTCTTGCTGCTCCGAATTTCTCGTTTGTCTTTATACCACGAAATCTGGAATGGAGGAGTGCCCTGCAGCTCACATTCCAGATGAATATCAGACCCTTTCAAGGTCTCGACTGGATGGGGCTTCCTGGTAAAAATGGGGGGTGCTGGAAAAAAGAAAAAAGAGTTATCGTCTGTGTTATTTAAGCAAAAGAGATTAAAGAGCGCAGAAGATTCAAATAACTCTTCTGATGCTAAACAGCAAAGACAAACAATAGGTAAGAAAGATCTGCCTCAGAGATCAGAGACAGACAAGAGATATGCCATCTAGTCAGATGGGTTTTTGGCATCTCTGAAAAAGAAAGTGAGATTTAAGAGCTTTTCCCAAAGGAGGACTTTACAGCTGGAAAGGGAAGAAAAGAGCTGAGATTCTGACCTTTTACTCTCAGTGTAGTACTGGTGCTTGCAGTACCCGCTGGATTCTGAGCTTCACAAGTGTAGTCACCGCTGTCTTCAACACTGAGGTTGTGCATTTCAATGACTGCCACTGAATCCACAAAGGACATTCTGTATTTTTCACTGGGATGGATTTCAGTTTCACCTTTGTACCAGGTGACTTTAATTTCTGGAGATCCACCTATTTTGCATTCATATGTTGTGGAATCGTGCTGTTTCACAAGTTTTGAGGAGTCTAGTTTCTTAATAAACCTTGGTGGTTCTGGAAAGCCAAAAAGGGGAGATGATGCTTTAAACTGCACTAATTGTTTGAATAAGCAGGGAGATACGTAACTGAAGCTGTAAACTTTGGGGACTCAAGCAAAAATTCTGATTTTGCAATTGCTATGAATTTTTTTTCGATTATTTTAACTTGGTCCAAAATCCAGATTAAGAAGCAAACAAGTTTTCTATATGCATTTCAGTGAGTTTCTCCCTGCTTTATTGACCCACTGTACTTCTCCTTGTATGTATTCACTACAGATTAGTTGACACGTGGTTTTCTTTACAAAATAACCTCTTGTTATACATGAGTAATCAAAATGCCTGATGAAAATGCAAGAATACAACTGTACAGCCAAGAAATGTTATTAAAAGCATTTATGTTGAGTATTATAGCAACTGCTCTATATCCTATGATTAATAATTAGTATAGTCAATAAATGTATCTGCATTATCACCCCTCATACATTTAATGCAAAACTGAACATAAAGTTGCACATAAGGAATAAAAGTTAAGGAGCTTAGGTAGCAAACAAAAGACTTTAGAAATAATTATGCTGAGGAGAAGTATAAGATGGCTGGTATTACAGACATTGGTGTTAAATGCCCTGTGACTGAAAAGTAAAATAGATGGTTATATTTTGTTCCATAAGGAGTGAAAAGGAGTGGAAGTTTGATACTTTTCATCAAAAGTACCATCTGGATGATTAGAATCACAAGACTGAATGCTCATAGATCAAAGATATAACTAATAAAACCAAGAGGTGGTAATGTGGGCACAACAAACAAATCGCTCTGCAAAACAGGATGAAGTGCCTCTTTGTGTGACTGTGTGTAAAGCGTAGGAGGAATATCTAATTTATTGTGGATTATTTCAACCTGTGGGACTGTTGCAGAACATCCTGTGTTGCTAGAAACAAAACTTCCTGGGTTTCTAAAAATAGAAATGATGATGTGTTGACATTGGGACTCTCAGAACCATAGTAATTCACTATTAGATTTCACTTTGAGGAAGAGTTGATTATCTGTCTGCGTACTAACAGTTGCTGAATAGTCACACTCTGATTCCACTCCTTTCAAAAAATGAGGATGTACACTTTAGTAAGGTATATATTTAGGATGTAAAGCAGTTCTAGAACACAAAGCAATTATTAAAACTACAGATTGGGAACATTAGATGCTAGAGTGAGAAAGTTAATAGAAAGCTGTGAGGTTTTCAAGGTCAATTAAAAGAAAGATCTTAATTCTACAAACAAAAGGCTGCATGTCATAGAAGTGAGACAGCATGTGCTCAAATTAAAGGCATGCACATCAATGCATCCAAAGAGATTGCCCTTTCAACTTCTACAGAAATTAGTTGAAAACAATGAACATCACTAATTTTACAGCCCTGGGGAAACAGTACAAATTCTAAAGAACTCAAGGAAGTGACAACTCAAGGAAGTTGTCAATTTGGGATCAAAAATAAAATAACAGGATTTTACAAATAAAGATTTGAAGAGTAAGAAAATAAATAAGGTCAGCTGGGATCATTTTATAGATGGTAACTGTTGAAATAAACCTATTAGCAATTATATAATTAATAATAAAAAGAATTATGATTGTGATGGAAAGAAGCTTCAGATCTTTTAAAGAGACTTGATTTCTTGCTACAATCTTTCGTGTTTTTTTAAGTCAAGATACATAATGCAGCATCCTTACTCGTTACTAAATCCAGGTAATTCAGTCTTACACACTCTTCTCACCTCCACCAAGAAAAAATGCTTATGTCTAGAATATACTTGGTATATATAAAACATTTGACAAGTAATTAATACAAAATCTTGCTACTAGTAGTTCAGCTTCCTAGGTTATTTGTCTTATAGAGTAGAAGGATTTACTCTTGAAATATTCGCCCCCTCTTTCCACTCAAAATTCATACAGAGGAAAGAGAGCGCTAAAGCAACAGGGACCTTTTAACTCAGGCATAATCTAAGTGGTGTATGTTACATTTCTTCTTTTATAAAATCAGTAAGATTGCAATATCCGGAACAGCTATAAATATATTACCACCTACACTGAGGAAATTGCACTAATATACATGTGTCACTTGTACCAAGACAGTCTGAGCCATTCATAAATTTAGATTTCACTTTTAGATCCACACACTATGAGAAGAGGTGAAGTGTTGGGTGGGATGGATATTTGTCACCAAATCTGCTCTCAGATCCTCCAGTTTTGCTCTTTAGAGCAGCAGTTTTCAATGTTTTCAGTTTGTGAAAGAGCAGAGCTATTTGCAGGAGCTGCACATGCAGTAAAAATACTTTTAAGCCTTATAAGTGAACTGAATTTCTCTCAGTTTCCTTTCGCTCCTCTGGGCAACCTAGTGACTGTCACTGCTGGAGAAAGACTTTAGATTTTGCTGTCCAACACAACCATTCATAAAGGCGCAGCAGAGTAGTAAGTAAGAGTTAATGTTTCAAGGAAAGAATCCCTTTGGTAAGAAAAATCATGTACTATACCAGAGCAGAAGAAATACGAGTAAGTATTTCAGTATCACAACAACATTTAAGTGAAATAAGACATCTCAGAGTAACCGCTTGTAAAGATTTTTAGTCACACATGTCTGCGTTCAAGGCTGTGATTTCCAGGTGTCTGCCTTGCAAAGAAAACCTTATAAACGCTAAAGCCCGCAGCAATACCTTGTACAGCCAGCTGAGCTGCACATGCATCCTTTCCAACACTGTTGCTGGCGGTACATGTGTAGAGTCCAGCATCCCCTTTACCAACTTTTAGGACTGTCAAGCTGGCCATGTTTTCCACCAATGTCATTTTGTAGTTGCCACCTGGACGAATCTCTCTGTTGTCTCTGGTCCAAGTAATCCTCATGGGAGCAGAACCAGTCACATGGCACTTAAAGGCTGCACTTTCCCCTAGTGCCACGTCGATAGATACCGGCTTGATGTCAAAGAAGGGAGGTCGTAGGTGTTCTGCAAAGAGGAAAGCATGGCAGGGCTCACCACCAAGCCTGCCTCACCACGCCATGCCCAGTGTCCCTGGCCACCATACAATGGGTTGTGGGGAAAAGGGTGGAGAAACAAAAGAGCAAAGAGATACAAAAGATTTTCGTTAAAGCATGAGCTACAAACCTGTGAGGAGAAGTTTGGCACTGGAAGAGGCAGTCCCCAGAGCATTTTGGGCCGAGCAAGTATACTGGCCACAGTAATCCATACTAGTTTCCAAGATCTGTAAAGTCGCAACATTATTTAAGAAGGCTGATTGCACGTTATCAGTGTCACTTAAGAGAACCCCATCCTTGTACCAAGACACCTGGATAGGCTCTGAGCCAGTTATGCGGCAGTCAAATGTCACTGGGGCACCAACCACCTCCTGAATATCTTTTAGTTTTCTGGTGAATGTAGGGGGAAGTTGTCGCTCTGCAAAAAAATAATAATCACCACTATCAGTAGGAAGCCCCCCTAGAATTAATTACCTTTGAAATTAATAAAACCCCCTTTCTGTAGACAACAAAGAGTTCCTACAAACTCCCCCAGAAAAGAGTGGCTCTTGGCCCATCACCTTTAACAACAAGCAAAGCTGTGGAGGTGGCAAAGCCGATGCTATTTTCTGCTTTGCAGATATATTCTCCAATGTTGCTGTCCTCTACAGCAGAGAATGCCAGTGTTGCCACATTGTTCTTGAAGTGCATTTTGTAAGCCTGTGTTGATCTGAGCTTGGTGTCATCTTTGTACCAGGACACCTTGATTTCTGGTGAACCGCCAATCTGGCATTTTAAGGTCAAGGGCTCGCCAACCTTCACCTCCACACGGTCCAGGTGCGTGACAAAATAGGGTGGTTCTAGGGAAGGAGAGAGCATGGTGAGCAGAGGCAGAGCATCACTGGGGTGCATTAGGGGCATCAGGGGTGATGAATACCTAAGATGGATACAAGGCTGTGGCAAACATCCCCACCCGCCTCATTTGCCACCTCACAGGTATATTCGCCTTCATCATTCTTTGTGCTGTTGAAGATTTCAAGAATGCCAGATTTTTCAGTAGTTGTAACAGTGCAACGTTGAGACTGAGCAATGGGCATGCCATTTCTTTTCCAAGTGACAGAGATGGGAGGGGTGCCAATGTAGCTGCTTTCCAGCACAATGGACTTCCCCTGCTCCACACTGAAATCACTTAATTTCTTCACAAAGACTGCAGGCTCTGTGGGGAGGTATAAATCAATAGTAAGAGGGACAGATGTGGAAGAGCTACAGGCAGAGAGTGAATGAAGATAACTGTGCATTCATGCACACCCAAACACACCTTTCACAAAGAGCTGTGTTGTACACGAGGCACTGCCAGCATCATTAGTGACCACACAGGCATAGTCCCCGCTGTGGCCTGGTTCCACGTTGTACAGCTGCAACTGTGCCACAGACTCATTGAGAGAGATGGAGCAGTTGCTGTCTGGCACCAGCTCCCTGATGCCTCGGAACCAGGTCACTTTGAAGGGAGTACTGCCCTTGATGTAGCTGGTGAATGTCACATTTGATCCAGGCAAAACTTCCTGGGGATCAGGTGTCTTCACAAAAGAAGGTGGTTCTAAGGATCATGCAAAGAAGTGAAAGAAGGAGAAAGATGTTAATAGGATGGTCTCCATGGGGAAGAAACTGAGCAGGTTTGAGTAAAAAAAAAAAAAAAAAAAAAAAAAAAAAGAAACCCTGGGTAAAATCCCAAACCAAACAAACCATGAAAAAGAAACCATGGGAAATAAGAGAAAAGAAAGAGGGAAGAAGAATTTTGTTGAAGGTGTGGCAGTATCCTTCCACTGACCTTGTACAGTCAAGAAGGCACTGCATTCATCAGATCCAGCCACGTTGGCTGCCATACACGTATATGACCCTGTATCTGTGACATCCAGGGAATTCAACTTCAAAGCACAAACATTATCCAAGAATGAGATTTCATATTTTTCTCCACTAACAATCTCATTCCCATCTTGAAACCAGGACACAGATATGGGAGCTGTGCCAGACACTTTGCACTCCAGCAGCACAGAGGATCCCAGCACCCCATTTGTTTCCTTTAGTTTTCTTGAGAATGAAGGAGGAACAAGGCGATCTAAGTAGGACAGGGTAGAAGAACAGGAAGAGAAGTGTTGAGGTTTCTTTCAATGGAAATAAAAGGGGAAAAAATAAAAGCTTTCTTTAAAGACAAGTGTGAACAACAAAGACATAGAGCTGACCTGAAACATCAACTGAAGAAGTGCAGCTGCTGTCCCCCACTTCATTGTGCACCTCAAAAGTATACAAGCCCCTGTCTCCCCTGTCTGCAGAAAAGACTTTCAAAGTGGATATATTGTTGAAAAAGGTAATTTGGTATTTGCGGTCACTCTTTAGTTCTCTGCCGTCTTTGTACCACTTGGTGATAAGGTCAGGTGTTCCTCCTACTTTGCACTCCAAGGTAAAAGGATTGCCAGCCATTACTGTGATCGGCTCGGTCTTCTCTAAGATGACTGCTGGTTCTGAAATAGGAGGAGAGGGGTCTGTGTGTCACAGGGAAATCTGCCCACAAACTTGTGAGCACAGGGTGTGAGCAGAAGGCAAAGACTGGTAGAGCCAACTGTGCAAGCTGTAAGACACAGTACCTATAGTGGAGCAGGCTATACCCACCTAGGACCTGTAAAAAGGCAGAGCACTCCCGCATGCCAGCATCATTTTTGATCTGACAGATGTACTTTCCAACATCAGTTCCCTCTGCACTGGCAATCTCAAGAGTTGCAATGTTGTCCATAAACCACATTTGAACATTTTCACTCTCCCTAATAACTTCACCCTTATCCTTGAGCCAGACAACAGAAATTGGTGGGGATCCTTCCACTACTGCCTGCAGGGCTGTTGGCTCCCCGATGAAGATTGCAGTGTCACTCAGCTTCTTGGCAAAACGTGGAGGTTCTGATGGCAAAAACAAGGAGGCAGAGGACAGTTAATCATACATGCTTGCTTGGAAGAGCGACAGCCAGGAGATCACGAAAAGAGGGCAGTGATGTTGATCCTTTAGCATACAAACCTTTGAATTTCACCGGGCAGGTGCAAGTGTCGCTTCCCACCTCATTCATAGCTTTGCATTGATATTCTCCAGTATCTTGAGATTCCAGATTGAGAATATGAAGACTGGCAACGGAGTGCTTTGCTGTCACCTTGAACTTCTTGCTGCTTCTGACCTGCCTCCGGTCCTTGAACCAAGCCACCTCGAAGGGTGGGGTCCCTGCTATCTCGCACTGAAGGATAACATCTGAGCCTTTAAGAGTGTCCACAGGGCTTGGCACCTTGCTAAAAATGGGTGGTTCTATAAAAAGAGAATCACATCATAATGTGTGAGCCTGCTTCTCTGGGTGGGTTTCTGGATAGTAGCAGGAAGCAACACATTCAGGAAGGGAACCTACGCTTATATTGTAAACACATATTTAGCTTTTAAATATGTGGCCTCACCTCTAAAAAATCCCAGGACTCAGAGTCCAAAAGGCAGAAAATGTGATACTTCTGCACCTGTTTGGAATCAGTGCTCAGTGTCCTTCCCCAAAAGCCACTCTCAGTGCACTCTAGGATCACATTCCAGCTTTCCCCCCTGCTCTTTCTAGTCATGAAAGCTACAATCAGTGAAGCTCAGCTACACAGCCTCCTCTTCCGTCTTAAATTTCATTCCTGTCAGGATCACTGTGTATAAAGAGGAGGCAGAGGGATGGCTAAAAAGTATTCCCAGCACCCTCACCATGGCTGGCGTTCCATCTAGTCAATGCTTCCACTGTGGTCTGAAAAGCTTGCTTTGTTCAGCCTGCAATTGACTTAAATGGGGAGACAAGGGAATGACTGCACAGCGCTGAACGCCCACCACTATTTCCTGCCTGATCTCTGCTGCTTAAACACAGCAGCATTTAAATGCAAGAGCAGCTGGAGAGACACTGGCCCAGCAGCCAGCAGCTGCTGCAGCAGCAGTGGGATATGCAGCTGGGAGCAGGCCTGGCAGCCAGGGGTTCTGGTGGAGAGTGCGGAGCCGTGTGCTAACCTTTCACTGTGACTGAAGTGCTGCAGCTGGCTGTGCCCGCAGAGTTATGGGCTTCACAGATGTAATCCCCAGCATCTTCAGCGGTGGCACCCAAGATGGTCAGCGTTGCTGCGGAGTCTACAAAGGACATGTGCAGCCTGTTGCTTGCCTGGAGTGCCTGATCATTTTTGTACCACACGATTCTGATCTCTGGTGTGCCACTGATTTTACATTCAAGTTGAACTGTGTCACCCTGCTTCACGAACCGCAAAGCTTCAGGCTTCTTGATGAACTTGGGAGGTTCTACAGAACAGAATAATTATGTAGAGAATGACAACATACCTGTGTGCCATGTGAAATCTTCAGTGCTAAGCGAGAGTTCTGGGAGGTACAAGAGTACTACAGCACAAAAGTAAAATAGTTACAGAAGTTGGCTGCATGCCCAAACAGAGTTTCCTCACAAGGAAATATACAAGATGAAGAAAAGAAGGCTAAGACAACAACTAAAACTATGTTCTGCCCACTTTGGACCCTGCTGCATCAAACAGTTGAAGCTGTGAAAAATACACAAGGGACGGTTGCTCCACACAAGTGAAATCCTGCTTGTACCTTTGAGTGGTAACAAGTAACAAGGTTCCCAGGCCAACGTGAAAGATTTGACAAGCCCTTCATCCCCGGGAGCAACAGAAACATGGTAGGCATCATTTCACTTGCTTACACATCTTTAAATTGTATTTCTGCATGAAGAAATTAAGTGATTCATAGTCTAGATTAAATCAACAATTCAGAACTCCAGTTGAAATCTTTAGCAAATTCGAAAGAGTCACCAATGCAGGCCAACAAATGTAAGGTAGAGCTGTACTTACTAATCATCATTTTCCATATAGCGGTTGCTATGAGTGACTACCACAGTGACTGCAGTTTAACTGTTAAAGTAAAAAGCAGTGTGAGTGCAACTCTCCATACAAACACGTTCGCACAGGGACCTTTCTCCTTGGAGATTTTGCAGCTGCACAAGACTTCTGCTGTTACACAGTGTGATGGGAGAAGGCAATTATATGGTTTATGCCTATGGTCTGAAAAGGTACTTTCTATATATTTCTAAACTAGAAATGGTAGAAGATCAAAGACGAAGAGATCTCTTTCCCCAAGGAAAAGAAAACTCACAAGCAAAGGTGACTTAATCTTAATACCTTTGACACTGAGTTGGGCTGAGCAGAAGTCTTTCCCAGCTTCATTACTAGCTTGGCAAGTATATTGGCCAGAGTCTCCTTTACCCACTCTGAGCACTCGAAGGTGAGCTGTGTTGGCTGTGAATGTAATATTGAAATTTCCTCCAGTTCGGATCTCCCGACCATCCTTGGACCACGTTATGTGTATTGGCTGGGCTCCCGTGACATGACATTCAAAGTCAGCACTTTCTCCAAAAGGCACATCAATAGATTCTGGTTTGATATCAAAGACAGGTGCTTGCTTGGGTTCTAGAAACACAAGAAAACCATGTAATACTCATACCTCAGAAAAAAGCTAATCCAACACACAGATACCATTGCATGCATGAAATAAGAGGCAGGAGCCTGTGACCCAAGCAAAAGTTTTGTAAGCCAACACACCTGCCACTGTGAGCCGAGCACTTGAGGTGGCAGTGCCCACAGAATTGGTGGCTGTGCAGGAGTATTGCCCAGTATGATTCATCTCGGTTCGCACCAGTTGCAGCACTGCAACGTTATCTACAAAGGATATGTGCACATTGTGGTCATCCTTTAGCAGCACACCATCTTTGTGCCAAGTGACAGTAATAGGCTCCGAGCCATTGAGCCGACACATAAGCTTAAGGGGTAAGCCAGCAGGGTGCTCGATGTCCTTTAATTTTCTTGCAAAGGAAGGTGGTTGTTTGCGCTCTGGAAGAAAGCAAGTAAAGGATAAATACACCCCGAAAAGCAATTTTTTTATAGTTCTGCAAGAGAAAAAGGGTTTTAGCAAGCTAATATAAAATCATCACCTTGAACTGTTAAGAGAGCCTTTGTAGATGCAGTTCCTACGCTGTTTTCTGCCTTGCAGATATATTCTCCGCTGTCGTTGCTAGCCACTTTGTTGAAAATAAGTGTAGCAACATTGTCTTTAAAGAACACTTTATACTCAGGAGTAGACCTGAGTTTTGTATCACCTTTGTACCAAGACACAGTA
This sequence comes from Oriolus oriolus, assembly GCA_013400235.1. Lineage (NCBI taxonomy): Eukaryota > Metazoa > Chordata > Aves > Passeriformes > Corvidae > Oriolus > Oriolus oriolus. The sequence continues at coordinate 1,125,973 of VXBT01012252.1, read as the reverse complement.
ATTTCTGGTGTTCCAGCAACGTGGCATTGCAATGTTGTGTAAGACCCAACTGACACCTCAAGAGGTTCCAAGTGTGTAACAAAGTAGGGAGGTTCTAAAAAAAGAGAAGTAATCAGACAGGCTTGTTGTGCGCCAGGTTTTGGAAAGCATACACTTGAAAAAAAGGCAAGGAAAAGAAGCAAAGGGAGCACACACCTAGGGTAGAGACTACAGCCTCACAAACATCTCTTCCTGCCTCATTTTCAACATGGCAAGAGTATCCTCCTGCATCTTCTTTGGTACTGTCAAGTATTTCCAGGATGCAAGATTTCTCTGTGGTGGTGATGCTACACTTCTGAGACTGTGTGATGGTGTGGCCATTCTTCTTCCATGTCACAGAGATGGGCAGGCTGCCTGTGTAAGTGCCCTCTAGGATGATGGGCTTGCCGGGCTCCACATACTGATCACTCAGTTTCTTCACAAAGACAGCTGGCTCTAATGAAAGGTAAATCACAAATGTTGAGTACAACATGCCAAATGGAGAGAAAGAAACAATAATTTAAGGTAAATAGAGAGACATCATCTTTACAAACCTTTAACTGTAAGGTGTGTTGTACAATTTACCCTGCCAGCATCATTAGTCACTAGACAAGTGTACTCTCCGCTTTGGGGAGGAGTTACATCATATAACTCAAGCTCCACAACAGACTCCTCCAAGTAGATATTGCATTTGTCCCCTGGCACAAGTTCATTGGCCCCTCTAAACCAGTTGACCTTAAAAGGAGGGGTTCCTCTGACAACACATGTGAAAGTGATGCTTGTGCCTGGCAATACATCCAGAGGCTCTGGTGTCCTCTCAAAAGAAGGTGGCTCTAAATACACAAAAGAAAAAGATAGATAAGACAGATTGCTACAGCATAGGTCTGGTATTTCCACACACCTACTGAAGATAAAGAGCAAAATCTTTATTTTTCCCCAAGAATATTTACAAAAGATAACTTCAAGAGAGAAAGAGAAAAGAATAGCTCAGACAGCTTCCTGACCATTATATACCCACCTTGTACAGTCAATACAGCACTGCATTCATCTGAGCCAGCTGTGTTGGTAGCTTTGCAGGTGTAAGTGCCAGTATCTGAGTGGCTCAGTGAATTAACTTCTAAAACACATAGGTTATCTGAAAAGGAGATTTGATGTTTTTCTCCACTGGCTAGCTTAAGTCCCTTGTGGAACCAGGCAACAGAAATAGGAGGTGAACCTGACACTTTACATTCCAGCAATGCTGAGGAACCCAGAACACCAGGGGTTTCCTTTAGTTTTCTTGTGAAAGAAGGAGGAATGATTCGATCTGCATAAGAAAACATAATAAATCCATGGTTAGAGAGAAAAAGAGGAAAGGAGTGGAAGAAATGACAGAGAATATGGTCAAACAAAAGCTTTTGTAAAAGATAGAAGACAAGCTACCAAACCAACCTAAAACATCAACCGATGCTGTACAACTGCTTTTCCCCACGTCATTTTGCACTGCAAAAGTGTACAATCCACCATCTTCCTTTTCTGCATCCATAATTTTAAGTGTAGATACATTATTGAGGAAAGTGATTCTGTATTTTTGGCTGCTGGTCAGTTCTTTGCCATCCTTGAACCACCCAGTGGAAAGCTGTGGTGTGCCTGCTACTTTGCATTCCAAAGTACAGGCATCTCCTATAGTAACTTTCATTGGTTCTGCTTTCTCTACAATGACTGCAGGCTCTGGAAGGAGAGATGGGTAACATATATGGTTAAAACAGGGTTTGATCAGTTTTAGCTGTAAGAATTATAGCCCTATGAGATGGGGTTTACACATTTGATACTAAGGAAATTTCAATTTTTTGGGGTGTGGAGGATTTTACACCTGTTTTTTCCATCCTTTCTGTTACCCTAAATTGCAAATTTCAGATGCTTTCCAAGATTAAGTAAAAATATTTTAATTTTAAAATATATTTTAATTTAAAATATAAAATATTTTAAACTCTCTCTCTAAGCAGGCATGAGCAGAAGACATGACAGAAATACAGTCACAGTGGTTCCTTTCAACCCTGTCGCTGGACAACTGGAAATATGGAACCTGACTTCTGCTTGCTGGGAAAAGGATTCTCTATTTTGATTGTTTTGTACTCAGAGGCACAAGCAAAGTATACAGCTGCCACTCAATAGCCCAGTTTCTAACTTTAAAAAGAAACGTCCATGAGTTTGTGCTTTTTACCAACCTAGAATAGTTAAGGTAGCCATACACTCGCGACTTCCAGCATCATTTCTGATCTGACAGGTGTATTTTCCAGCACTGCTTGTCTCTGTGCGCACAAATTGTAAAGTTGCAATATTTTCCATAAAAGTGATCTTCGTGTTCTCACTTTCTCTGATAATTTCCTCTTTGTCTTTAAGCCACTGCACAGAAATCGGCTGGGAACCCTCCACTCTTGCTTGTAACTCTACTGGTTCACCAACCACGACAGTCACGCTGTTTATTTTAGTCAAGAATTTTGGTGGTTCTGAAGAAGAAATACGCAGTTATAGTAAGTACTCACAGTGTTTCTGCAAAGAAGAGCAATGCAGCGCCATTGGGAGCGCTGCAGAAGACACAGGTACCAGTACTTTACCTTTCAGCTTCACAGTGCAAACACAAGTGTCACTTCCTACGTCGTTCTGTGCTTTGCACTGATATTCACCAACATCTGCAGCTTCAACATTAAGAATGCGAACACTTGTATGGTAGTTTTTGGCTGTAACCTTGTATTTCTTACTACTGCGGATTTGTCTCCTGTCTTTGAACCAGGCAACGTCAAACGGAGGTGTTCCTGAAATCTCACATTCCAGGCTAACCTCAGATCCTTTGACAATGTCTGCTGGAGAAGGCTTCCTGCTAAAGACAGGAGGTTCTAACAAGGGAAGAAAGGAACATTTAGAAAGTAGTCTGAAGCTGTTTGATCGACAAACAGTCTACTGATACCAGCTTCTGGACAATGGGACTGCTGAGACTATCTACACAATGGGCAAGACTTCCCTCATTTTCTGCGCACAATATGAAATGAGCTTGCACAAAGGTGAGCATTCTTAGAGAGCCCTTAGCTCCCATGTAGAAAAGGTAAACAGAGGGGTGACCTTTGGCAGAGAGGGTACAGGTCTCATTTAGTTGGTAGCAACCTCCCACTGACACTAGTCAGTTTGTGTATGTTCTTTCTGTTCATATTTCAGCTCCTTGATATAGCAATTCTCACTATGAACTGTCTTGGATATTAAAAAATACAGAACTGGGGAAAAACTAGCTTAGGACTCATTGCATTAAGAACATCATCTCTGTTGTTTAGACTCTGGCAGAGAGGATGAGGGGGCATCAAAAACCAAACATGACATGAAGAACAGGGCAGTCCTGAAATAAGAAATTAATTTCATGTTCCTGTGTATTTCTGAGGGATACAACCACCAGGGGAAAAACAGGATGCAGTCAGAGAACAAGAGGATAGCTAACCTTTCACTGTGACTTTGGTGCTACAGCTGGCCTTGCCGGCAGGGTTGTGAGCTTCACAGATGTAGTCACCGCTCTCATCAGTACTGAGATGATTCATTTCAAGCACGGCCACAGAGTCAATGAATGAAGTCCGGAATTTTTCACTGGCAACAATTTCATGGTCATTTCTGAACCACACTACTTTCATCTCTGGCGATCCACTTACTTTGCACTCAAGCCGGGCTGAGTCACCCTGCTTGACTACTTTTGCTGCCTCTAGCTTCTTAGCAAACTTAGGTGGTTCTAAAAAACCAAAAAAAGTGGGGTCAGGAAGGTCTGAATTAATACTGGAGAGAAAATAGGAGGCAAAAGAGCCAAACAAATGTGGGTTGCAAACACAGGGTAGGCAATTCACTTGGCAGTGTATCAAAGATCACCAAGGTGGGCTTGGCAAAAAGGAAAGAGAAGAAGAGACAAGAAGACTGCAACACAACAAGAAAGAGTGCACACCTGTTACCATCAGTGTTGTAGTGCAAGAGTCACTGCCAACATCATTTGAAATGTGGCAAGTGTAGTGCCCACTCCTAGAAGAATCCACTGAATAGAGGGTTAAGAACGCAGTTGAACCTTCAATACCAATGAAACAAGTTGGACCAGATGCAAGTTCTAAATCTTCTTTGAACCACTTTACTGTAAAGGGTGGTGTTCCTTTTAGTGTGGCCTTAAACTCCACTGTGGATTCTGGTATGGCTTGCTGGCTTTCAGGTTTTACTAAGAAGCTTGGTGGCTCTGCAGTTTTTAAGAAAAAGACATACTCAGTTACATCAGAAATGTCTAAGAATGAAGAAAATCAGTGAGGCAAGCGTGGAGACCAGGTTTTCAGTATTAACATTAAGATGTATAAGACTGTCATGTTAGCATAAGATTTAAGATATTTTCCCAGCATTAATCACAGATAAGAAGTAGTAAAAGAGTTTCAAACCTTTCACAGTCAGGACAGCGCTGCAAGAATCGTTTCCAGCAACATTAGAGACACTGCATGTGTAATTTGCGCTGTCTGCCAGCTCTAGGTTGGCAATCTCGAGTGACATAGTGTTCTCATGGCACAGGCTTCTATATTTTGCACTGTCACTTATCTCTTTTCCATCCTTAAACCATTTTGCAATAATGGGGAGTGACCCAGAGACTTTGCACTCCATTTGGATAGAAGATCCCACAATGGTATCCTTTTTGGTTAGCTTTTTGATAAACACAGGAGGAATTGATTGATCTGCCCAACACAAAAAATAGCAAAAGCACACTGGTTAACTTCTTGCTTATCTTTCACAGAGATTATTTTTTCATTCCCTTCGTGATGGATTGGCAATACAAACCTAGCACGGTCAGAACAGCTTCACAGGTGCTACTTCCGAAGTCATTTTCAACCTTAAAACTGTATGTACCACTATCCTCCTTTGACACAGGTTCAATCCTGAAACTGGCCACATTGTTTTCAAAGCTCATTGTGTAGTATCTACTGGGCAGGAGCTGCTTGCCGTCTTTGTACCATCTTATCCGGAGCTCTGGTGTCCCAGCCACAGTGCACTCCAAAGTCACAGGGTCTTTTTCAGTGACTTTAAGTGATTTAGCCTTTTCTATGATCTGTGCAGGCTCTGAGGTGTAAAGAGTGTAGAAATTATAGCAGTTAGCTACATAGATAGGGAACTGACTTTCCAAATACTCGTCAAGGTTACACCTTGTACACACCTTGTACAAAAAGCAAAGCAAAGCACTTCTCCACGCCAGATTCGTTCTTTGCCTGACAGGTGTATCTCCCTCTGTGGCTGAGGTCAACATTGGCAAGCTTCAGTGTGGCCACACTGTTCTTGAAGGTAATGTGGTGGTGCTCATCGTCTTCTAGTATTTTCTCATCCTTTATCCATGACACAGACAAGGGTTGAGCACCTGCTACGACGCACTGAAAGAACGCATCACCTTTCAAAATGCTAGTGACGTTCTCCAGCTTCTTGATGAAGGACGGTGGTTCTGTGGTGTGAGTTTTGTTTGTTGTTTGGAAGAGAAGTCGTGGAAAGGGAAGAGGAGAAAGAGAGATCATATAAAGTAATCCCAGTCACTACACTCTAGCTGGAGCATATAATGTTTGAGGTATGCTTCCTAGAGGACTGACCTTTTAAGCTGAGTCTTGTGCTGCAAGAACAGCTCCCACCTTCATTTGATATAATACACTGATATTCACCAACATCTGAGACATCACAGTTAGTCACATTAAGAGTAAATACTGATTCTTTGGTGGAGATGGCGTATTTCTTGCTGCTGAACATCTCCTTATTGTTCTTCAGCCACTTCACCTCAAATGGAGGGGTACCAGTCACCTCACACTCTAGTGTGGCCTCTGAACCCTTCACTACCTCGGTGGGACGCAACTCCCGAACAAAGGTTGGAGGCTCTATAGAGAAGAATGAGGGGAAAGTAGATGGTAAATTTAAACAGTTTTGAGGGGAGAAGAAGTATCTCCTACTTCCTCACCCCAGATACGTGACAGAGATGACAAGATGTTCAAAACCAACCTTTTACTTTCAGCTCGATGCTGCAGCTCTCACTACCTGCATCATTGTGGGCTTCACAAACATAAATCCCACTATCTGCCACTCTGGCTTGAGTGACTCTCAAAGTGGCTAAACCATCTATGAAGGAGATGCCGTACTTAGCTTGGTCAGTCACTTCATTCCCATCCAGGTACCATGTAATCTGGATCTCTGGTGTGCCTACTACCTGGCACTCGAAAGTGGTGGACTGTCCTTCACGCAAAGCTACTACAGAAGTTGGCATCTGAATAAATCTGGGGGGCTCTAGAAGATGGAAAGAGAAGTTGAGGCTTTATAATATTCAAGGTAGGAACAGAAAACCCCAGAATTTAAAGAAAAAAAAAGGCTAAAATGTTTCCTCCCCCTCCCACCAAAATTGCACGGAAAAATCGGAACCAAAAAAATTAGAAGATTGGGTTGCACACCTTTTACAAACAGAGTTGCCTTGCAGGTTGCAGTCCCCACATCATTGCTTATCTGACAAGTGTAATTCCCGGAATCAGATGTCCTAGCTGAGAAGAGCTCCAGAACACTAGAAGTATCATCCTTCCAGACGGATCGACTGGCTCCAGAGAGGAGCTCCTGGCTGTCTTTAAACCACTTTATCTGCAGAGGAGTAGACCCTTTCACCAGTGCTTTGAACTGAACCCTAGCATTGGGCACAACCTCTTGAGACTGGGGTTTTTCCACAAAATATGGTGGTTCTATAACATGCAAAAAGGAAGAAAGGGGATTACGCTGAGATGGGGAAATCCAAAAATATGAATGAGAGACCTAACACTACACAAAGAAAGAACTCAAACCTTTGACTGTTAAGAACCCGCTGCATTGGTTGCTTCCTGCTTTATTTGTTGCTTCGCAAGTGTAAGAGCCACTGTCTGTGCCTTCCAGTTTATTTATTTCCAGAAATGCAGTATTATCATGGAAAGAGTATTTGTGCTTTTCACTTGCTGTTATTTCTTGGCCATCCTTATACCACTGGATACTTATAGGATGCGAACCAGACACTATGCACTCCAGGTGGACAAAAGACCCCTTAATGCTGTCCATTTTCTTGAGTTTTTTGGTGAATTTAGGTGGTATAATGAGATCTATCCAAGACAGAGTAAAAAGACAAAATATGAAATTCATCTGTGATTGTGGCAGATGTCAGCTCAGGAGAAAAGATTTTATATCTAAAAGCAATGATAAGAGAGACCCCATACACACCTAGGACATTAATGCTGGCAGAACAGCTACTGCTCCCAACGTCATTGTGAACCTCAAAAATGTATTCGCCACTATCTTTCTTTTCTGCATAAAGCACCTTTACGACTGAGACGGTATCTGTAACACTGATCTTATATTTTGGGCCCAGTGTCAGTTCCTTGCCATTTTTGAACCATTTGGCTGTAATAGGTTTTGTTCCTGAAAATTTACACTGCAGGGTTGCTGGGTCTCCCTCAGTCACATCTATTGACACAGCCTTGTCCACAATTGTAGCAGGTTCTGTTGTAAACAAGGAGATAGAGTGTTAAGAGCATCTGTAAAAATCACAAGGGAGCCGTGTGAGATCATTGCAAGCCATCAGGGTATGACCAACCTTTGACAGTCAGCAGAGCAGAACACCTCTGAATTCCTGCCTCATTTTTAGCCTGACAGAAGTATTTCCCATCATGTTTCAGCTCAATAGATCTCACCATAAGAGTGGCAACATTGTTCACAAAGGTCATTTTGATATTGTTGTCTTCAATCACTTCATCATTGTCTTTCAACCAGGACACAGTGATGGGCAAGGAACCTTTAATAGCAGCCTGAAACACAACTGTGCCCCCTCGAAGGGAGCTAATGTTCTCTATCTTCTTCAGAAACTGTGGAGGCTCTGGCAGGAAGAAAGTTGTTATGTAAGTACAGGTCTGGCATGTAACAGTGTGGCACGGAAACCACACTGGGATAAGAGCATGCTAGTGGTGTTCTGCACCTTGCACTAACCTTTCAGCGTGACCTCTGAACGGCAGAGGCAGCTCCCAACATCGTTTGTAACTCTACACTGATACTCGCCAACATCAGAAGCATCAAACCTGAAAACGTGGAGGCTAATCAAAGATTTCTCAATGCTTATTCTGTGCTTCTTACTGCTCCGCACCGGTTTATCATCTTTCACCCAAAACACTTCAAAGGGAGGTGTGCCAAGCACCTCACACTCCAAAACCACATCAGAATCCTTCAAGACTTCCATGGATTGAAACTCCTTGCTAAAATAAGGTGACTCTACAGTGCAAAAGAGAAAGTGCAGTTTGCATTAATTGCTTTTGAAGCCAGTAACACTGTACTGAGCTTAAAGATACAAACTGTGTGGCTGGATGTCACACACACCTTTGACTGTAACAACACTACTGCAGATATCTTTTCCAGCATCATTTTGGGCTTTGCAAATGTATTCCCCACTGTCTTCAGTATCAACCTCTGAAACATGGAGTCTTGCCAAAGATTTTGTAAAAGATATCCTGTATTTGTCACTCTCTTTTAGCTCTCTATCATCCTTGAACCACGTGATTTTAATCTCAGGAGTACCAGTGACTTCACAGGTCAGCTCAGCATATCCACCTTTCTTTACCAGATGGGTCGGTTCTAGCTTCTCCTTGAAGGCAGCAGGTTCTGTGGATTTAAGAAGAGTGTTCAGGACAAAGAACACAGGAAAGAGTGCCACTGGGTTAATCCAGCAGCTAGAATTTTAAATAAGAGTAAGAACGCAAACCTTTCACAAATAAGTTTGCACTGCATGTTACTGAACCAGCTACATTGGAGACTTTGCAGGTGTATTTTCCAGAGTCTGTTGGTTTGACTGCGTAAAGCTCCAAGTAACTTGCTAATGCTTCTGTCATAATGTAGCAGGCTCCTCCTGTCACCAGCTCAGTATCACCTTTAAACCATTTCACTGTCAGTGGTGTTGTGCCCTTAAAGGTGCCTTTGAAATGTACAGTTGTTGCAGGCAGTACATCTTGAGACTCTGGTTCTACAGTGAAGCTGGGTGGCTCTAGATTACATTGAAAGGAAAAAATTGTCAAGAGTAAGAGAGGGCTTGCATTTTGGGCAAGGAAAGTATTATCAGAAGATAAGCAGAATTCCAAGAAAAGTAAAACAAATTGCCAAACCTTTTATAAACAAAGTGCTACTGCTCTCTTTGCTACCAGCAGAGTTTGTGGCTCTGCAAATGTAGACCCCAGCGTCATTTGCATCTAGGTGTTTTATTTCCAGAGATGCTGAGCCTTCTGCAAAGTGTACTGTGTACTTGGCACTTGAAGTGATCTCAGTGTCTTGCTTAAACCATGAGACAGTCATTGGAAGAGAGCCTGAAATTTTGCAGTCTAGGCGGCATGAGGTGCTAATGATGCTGTCAATATTCTTCAGTGGTTTAGTAAAGAAGGGAGGGAGAGTGCGATCTGTTGAGGGTGAAAAAAATGACAGAGACAAACACATGAGCAAAACAGGCATTCTGTTCTGCTTCTGGCTCTGTTGGGCACAGAGAAGAGCAACAGGGCTAGGCAGTACCAACCTAGCACAGTGAAGCTGGTAGTACAAGAGCTGATGCCCACATCATTGGATATCTCAAAGGTGTATTCACCACTGTCCTGCATTTCAGTGGCATAAAACTTGAGCTGGGCAATGTTATTTTTGAAGCTGATCCTATACTTTTTGCTGGCAGGTAGTGGGTTTCCATCTTTGAACCATTTGGTTTTCAGCTCTGGAGTGCCTGTGACAGTGTACTCCAAAATAGCTGGTTCCCCTGCTGTAACCTGGATCATTTCGGCTTTTTCAATTATTTTGGCAGGTTCTACAACAGAATTAAACAACTGGTGTTAAGGACAAAAGGAAATTGCTTCTCCTCTCAGGTGGGAGACTGCAGGGATCACAGCACTTCTCCACTGACCTTTCACTGCTAGTTCACCAAAGCAGGACTGACTTCCTGCATCATTCTCAGCCACGCAGGTGTATTTGCCACCAGAGCTCAGCTGGACACCGATAATTTGCAGTGTTGCTAGACCGTGATCAAATGTCACTCTCACATTGTTATCATCTTTAATAATATCTTTGCCTTTCATCCACGTCACAGAAATAGGTTCTGACCCTTTCACAACGGCCTGTAACGTAACACTATCTCCAGCCAGAGCTGTCACATTTTCTATTTTCTTAACAAAAGATGGTGGTTCTAGTTCAAAGAAGAGAGACAAGAAAAAATACTCATCTACTATTACATTACCACATAAAATCTTCTACTTAAAGACAGTTTTGTAAGACAGTATGTGCAGTACATGTTGCAATTCAGTAAAAAGAACAGGCATGTTGGAGAACTGCCTTCTCCAGCTGGGAGCTAATGGCCCTTTAATCTCAATGTTCTTCAAATTCTCAGGTTTGATGCCAGATAAGACTCAAGACACATGAAGAATTTTAAGAGAAGATGATCTCCCTCCCCAGTCTCCCCAGCCTCCCACAAATTCAAAGAAAAGACATTTTATGAAATAAGAGGTTTTTGCCAATCCCTACAGTAAGTGGAGTTTTCTCTCTCCCACTGACCTTTCAAGATGTATGTGGCACTGCACATGCACTTCCCGACTTCATTAGCTATCACACACTCGTATTCACCGACATCTGCACTGTTAAATGAGGACACCTCCAAAGAAATAACAGCCTTCTGAGAGGTCAACCTGTATTTTTTACTACTGCGAATCTGCTTCTTGTCTTTGTACCAGCTAATCTCAAAGGGTCCAGTGCCAGCAACCTCACACTGAAGAATGGGGTTTGTTCCCTTCACTAGCTCTGCGGGTTCAAGTGTTCGGATGAAAGATGGAGGCTCTACAAAAGCAGTAAGAAAGAATTAGTCAACCATACCAAAAAAAAAGAAAAAAGAAGGAAGGTTTTTCTCAAGAATGTGACTGGCAGCAACAAGGACAGACCTTTGACAACCACTTCGGTGGTGCAGCTGTCACTTCCAACCTCGTTGACAGCTTCACATGAGTAGGTCCCAGTGTCATCAACTTTCATTTCCAAAATATCTAACACAGCCACAGAATTGACAAAGGACATCCTGTGTGTGTTACTTTCATGGATTTCCTTATTGTTCTTGAACCAAGTAACCTGGATTTCAGGAGACCCTTTGATTTTGCATTGAAGGCGTGCAGAGTCACCCGGGGTCAGTAAATAAGATGGATCTACCTTCTTCACAAAGGATGGTGGCTCTGAAAATGGGAAGAAAAGGGAAGAGAGGGGAAGAGATGGTAAAAAGGGGAAGAAAGGGAAGAGGAAAGGGGAAGGAAAGGGAAAAGGAAAAGGGAGAAAGGAAAGAAAGATGAAATACAAAGCTTTGAAAGATTGCTTCCCAGAGCAAGAACAAAATGCAACTTCACAAGAGATCAGCATAATCTTTGCTGAGCTGCAGCTTCTGTGGTTTTGCTTGCCCTCTTCGTCCATCTCTCCCCTGCATGCAGGAGCAATTCTTGATTTTCTCTGGTGAAAGAAATATTGAAGTAACACACAGTCCGGCAGCAGGGGAAAAGACTTTAACGGGAATGGACCAGGTGGCAGGTCTGAGAAGAATTCACAGTGTAATTTCAGCTCAAAGAAGTATTTTGCCTGTGAAAGAAGAAATGGGGAACCCAAGAAGGTGAAAGGTAAAGGGGGCATAGAGCTATCTTACCTCTGACTGTGACGCTGGCAGAAGAGGAGCTGCTTCCTGCCTCATTTGAAGCAGTGCACACATAGTGGCCTGAATCCTTGACCTTAGCCAGAGGAATCTCAAGCGAGGCTATTTTGTCTTCAAAGTAAATCTTATAATCTTTGCCTGGAGGGATTTTGTTTCCATCCTTTGTCCACCCTACAGTTACTTTCCTGTCTTCATCTACCTGACATTCAAGGCGTATTTTTTTGTTAACTGCTGATTGTACTGACTGCAAATTTTTAATGAAGTGGGGCTTGTCTATAATGACCATTTCAGTCTGACAAATATCAGCCCCAAACTTGTTGGAAGCTTTGCAAGTGTAAGCCCCTCTGTCACTAGTGGTAAGAAGAGAAATTTCTAAAACATGTTTATTTTCCACTTTGGAGATCTTATGGTGGTCTGAAGGTAAAATAGTTGTTCCATCTTTCTGCCAGGTGACGTCGATGACTGGAGTGCCCGAAACAGTACACAGGAACTTGGCACTTTTGCCAACAAAAGTAGTGATAGATTCAGGTCTGGTAAGAAACGTTGGCGGAAATGCCTCTGCAAAACAAAGGGGTTCAATGTTATCAAGAGGTGAGGAACAGAGCCATATTTGCCAGGGACAGAGAGCAAGAGAGGCTAGCTTGTCACTGGACACTCTTAAGCAAAAGAAAATAGCAGTGAAGGAGATAAGAGGTGCTAAAGATGGTAAATTTTGGCTTTTGGTTTTGTACTTCTTCAGTCTATGTATTGCTCCAGAGCTTGAAGGCATTTTGAATCTCTGGAGCAATGTATGACCTAAAGGAAAATAAACCAAAAGCCAGAACTTCCTTCCCCAAGGCTGACATGTTTGCGCACTGTCCTCTGAAGATGGGCAAGATTGCATGCATTTCACTGTTCATGCATTTTTTTCTAGTCTCAAGCACCTAGCACTTAGCAAAGACCACATAAAGACTCCTCCCACAAAGAGAAAAGTCAGAGTAAAAAAAGTAATCATACAAGAAACACCCAAAAGATGGTGGTTTTTTGTTTGATTTTTCTTTTAAGAAAAAAACCCCACTGTATAGCTCTCAGTAGACAAAAGTTCGCGAATTGAAACCCTTTAAACCTTCTCTTGTTTTTTTAAGAAATCTCTTTCCCCAGTCACAGAGTTCCCCTTTGGCCACGGCACAAATATGTTCAGGTATGCAGGGCTGCATAACCTGCGTCGCAAGTATAGTTGCAGGATAAATTTAGCATGATAGGATAATTGCACAGTGACTGTTAGACCAAGAAATCAGATTTAGAAATGTTTCTTGCTGTCTGGAAGTTAAATAAACCTTCTTCAAGAATCTATTCACAAAGAAATCCCATGCTGTTTCTTCCCACTCTCTTTCCCCCTTCTTTCTTTGCCTCTGAAACTTTTCACACTGATTCCCTTTCCTTCATACAGAAAGCATCTAAAAGCGGCATTCACAAAAGTTATTCTTTTTCTATGTTTTTGCCTGCCAAAATTAGGTATGGATTATGTATTATAATGCCAACCAAGAGCCCTACCATAAACATGTGCAAGTATAACAGTGAAAGGGTTACAATACACCAAGGTATTTTATGGAATAGGAGAAGTGCTTGGAAGTCTGTACTTACCAGTTACTGTTAAAACAGCTGTAGAGCTTACACTGCCATGCTGGTTGGAAGCCTTACAGCTATACTCTCCACAGTCAACAACTTGAGGCTTCGGGATCTCCAGTGTGGAGAGGTAGTTGGAGGTGCGAATGGAGTATTTGTCCCCATCATATATCTCTCGTCCGGCTTTGTACCACTGGAACTTGACATTGGGAGCCATCTCTACCTCACAGGTAAACTTGGCCACATGATTTACAGCCACTTCCAGGGGTTCAAGCCTTCTCCTCAGGATAGGTGCAACTGAAATTAGAAACAGAGAGTAACTCAAAACCCTGCCTGCTGACATTCTGAAATTAAATGATTGACTGACTGAAAAAAAGGTGACATACTTGCAATTCATATAAAGTGACTGTAAAAGAAAAAATATCTGTAAGAAATGAAAGCAGTACCAGACTCAGTGGATAGACAGTCTTATAATGTGTAATGATATCAGGAAACAGTGGTGATACTGGAAAACTGAAGTGAAATAGCAATGCACAATAGCAATAGGATATAAACATACGGTAAACTATCCTGGAGTTGTGAGAAATTATGGTGTGAATGAGAAATTGTGGTGAATCTGTGCAGTGACTCTAAGGAGTGAGCGAGGGTGCAGCAGTGAGCAAAATGGGAAGAGCATGTCCACTTCTTAGGTAACAATAGGAGAAATGGTCAGGATTGAGATACAGCTTTGCCCTGACCATGCTAGTGCAATGAAACGATGAAGTTCTTGACCAAAGACTGGGGTAATGGAAGTGAGAGGCCTCGCAATGTGGTAAATGGAGACCATCAATCCAGAGAGAAAGGGGGCCCTCTGATTAGTGGCATGATGGTATTAATATTGTGTTTCTATTCAAAGATACACATAGTAGGGGAGGTTCGTTAGTAGAGCAGTGCATTTAGAAGATTACTTTATCCCCATAATCCAACCTCTTTTAACAACTGTGAGTTTTGCTGCTGTTGCTCTTTTTCCACCTTGATTCAGCGCCTCACAGGTGTACTCTCCTTGGTGAATCTCCCCGCACACTTTGCTTATTACTAGTGTGTACGTGTCCTGATCTTGCAAACACTTGAATTTGTTGCCTGAAGAGACCAGTTTACCCTCAAAGTACCAGTTCACCTCCCTGACATTTGTTATGACAGACACCAGCCTGACACTCTCCTCTTCCTCCACAACAGTGTCAACCAGTTTGCTGTGTATGATGGGATAACATTCTTTGCCCAGCTCATCCTCTACCTTTCCAGCTCTAGTTTCCAGACCCTCTCTGCTCTCTTCCTCACACTTTTCTTCCCTTTTCTCCTTTCTTTTCAGTATTTCTGTGGGTGTCTCAATAAGAAGATCTGCAGAGGCTACATCAGCAGTGGCTTCAGCTACACCCACATCCTTGATGTGACCATGCTCAGTCACAGTGCTGATTACTTGTGCAGATAAAGGTTGCTCCACTGGTATTTCTGCCTCCATAGTCCTCTCAGCCTGCTGGGGCTCAAAGATTTCATCACAGGATTTTCCTGAGAGAAGTGGACTGGCATAGAATGGCAATGCTTTGGATTTTTCACCAGTCAGGAGATATTTATCTTCACAAAGGAGGGAAGAGAAAGCCTCCTTCAAGACTGTTTTCTGGTCAGCTGTCTGAATGCTGACTCCTCCCAAGGAAACTTGGATTTCTATGGGACTGCATCCTCCTGTGGTCACAACATAGGTGCACAAGGTATGTGTATTCTCCTTGGTGATGTTTATTGCCTGTACTTCAAAATTTTCCTTATCAGCCAACCATTCTGAAAATGAGAGGTTTTTCTCACTTACCACTGCAGCTTTCAGTGCATTTCTGATTTGAGACTTTATGTCTAAGCTGCAGCTCTTGTGAACTGGAGCAGTGAGCTTACTGTCTTTGTTGAGGACTTGGCTTGGCTGGAGCTGGTGAGAGGACATTGTTTCACAGGATTGTCTCTCTGCCCTCTGCCACTGCCTAAGTGGCTTGGAAAGATCAACATGTTCCTCCTCCATGGACTGGTTTTCTTTCAGAAGCAAGGGAAATCTCACAGCCTGTCCCTTGTGCATTCCTGCAGCAAAATCTTCCCTTGCTGTTTCCAGGAAAGAAATGTTCTCCAGGGGGACAGCTTGGCCCCCAGTGAAGGCCAGTTCAGAGAGAAATCTGGGTTCAGCCGTCAGCTCACCTTGTGCTGTCTGAAAGCTCTCAAGGATCTGGATTTGGTCACCGACCATGGCATGGCTCTCAGTGGTGCTTGACACCTGTAGAAGGGTTTGGGAAGCCTCTGTATTCAGAGCAGCCAGTTGCTCTGCTGCCTTGGGGATGATTTTCTCTTTGGGCATGAGCAGCTGTGCAGCTACAGTCCCAAGGCAGCCTGGCAGTTGTGTTGCCATCACTGCTGTGGGCACCACGCCCTGGGGGCCAGCAGGGAGGGTTTGCAGAGGCTCTGCCAGAAGCCCTCTGCTCTCTTGTGTTGTGGCCACCTGGGTGAGCATCTCTTCAACACTCTGTGCTGCCAGACAGGTTGGTGGCAGACCAGGCAAGACGTCCTCCCTGGGGAGCGTGTATGCTGCCTGGCTCATCTGGAGCTGAAAGAGGGTTGAAGGCTCCCTCATGGACTGAAGACTGAGTGCTCCTTCCATAGCAGGAAACTCACCAGCCTCCTCGTAGAAAAGGGGGCTTTGGTCCTCAGCCACTGCAGAGTGCTGCAAGGCTGGGCTCTGCCTGCACACAGCATGCTCCTCAGGCAGCACAAGGAGCTCAGCAGAGCACGTGGCCTCGCCCAGGGCACTCGTGGCCCTGCACGTGTAGAGCCCAGTGTCCTCCTCCAGGCAGCTCCACACCGTCAGAGAGCCCGAGCCGTCAGGGTGGTGAGCAATGGAATGACGCCCCTCAGAGAAGAGCTGCTCGCTCCCCTTGAGCCACAGCACGTCGGGGCATGGCTTCCCCACCACTGTGTACTCAAAGACTGCCGTGAAGCCCGGTGCACACTGCACACTGTCCAGCTCCCTGGCAAAGCACGGGAATCCTGGCTTCCTCTGGCGCACGTGGAGCTGGGCGCTGCAGGTGGTCTCACCATGCGCATTGCTGGCCACGCATGTGTACTCACCCTCATCCTGCACACCTGCATATGGGAGGATGAGGCTGTGGTCACTGCCAGCAAATACTAACTTACAGTCCATGGATGGGGTTAGCTTCATACTGTTGAAAAACCACTGGATTTTGGGTGTGGGGCTGCCAGTAACAGTAACAGACAGCCTAGCTATATCTCCCTGCCAGACTTCAACATTTGAGACCTGTTTGAGGAAAACAGGGGCTTTGCCCTCTTCCTCCATTTTCACCTTTGCTTTGCTGAAATAAACTGGTTTTTCAGGCT
Source organism: Oriolus oriolus (assembly GCA_013400235.1). Taxonomy (NCBI): domain Eukaryota; kingdom Metazoa; phylum Chordata; class Aves; order Passeriformes; family Corvidae; genus Oriolus; species Oriolus oriolus. The sequence continues at coordinate 1,109,238 of VXBT01012252.1, read as the reverse complement.
CAAATTCAAGTGTTGTCTCTCTATCAGGCAACTGAAGGCCGCTGCTGTAGCCTTCATTTCTTCCTTCCTCAGAAGAGGGAATAAGAGACCTAGCGATGTCTGTATGGAAAAAAATTGTTTAGTTTTACTAGAATGTTTATGAGACTACTCATAGATAGCAAGACAGTGTTAGGGCAACTATTTTTCTATAGCTGGAGGCTTTCTCAATACTATACAGCAGCTAGGAATGAACAGGTCTGTGTTGTCCCCTTGCTGTCACACCTGCCAAAATGAGTAAGACATGCTGTGTTGTCAGGTTACTTAAGAATTTCCTATCTTGATCAGGATGGGTGTGTCTTTAAACCTGACATCACAGTATGGGTTAGGCATATCCCTCCAGGGTGCACTGTGCAAGTAACAATCAAGCAACATTGATGCATTTCATAGATATAACTAAAGTGTTATGTCTCATACATATTTGCATGTAGACCTATGCAAACAAGTATAGCAGAATAGTGCTAAGACCCTGATTTAATTCAAAACACCACCAAAAAAAGTGGAACGCCACAATTAGGATTGAAAAAAAAAACCCCAAACCAACCAACAAACCCACAATCTTTTCAGCACAGTAACCTTTCTTCTGATTCATAGTTCATGTCTTCAAACTCTATCTTTTGTCTAGCACACCAAAAGACTACCGCTACCTTACCAGCTTTGTCCTGGTTTTGTCATTAGACCCTTAAGTTAACAGCATAATTATTACGAACATCACAAGTCTAAACCCTTAATTTAATATAATTGATTTTGATCTCTCCTTTTGAACTCCTCCCTGCTAAGATGTGGCATATTAAAACTCCCACAACATCAGAGAAAAAGAGAACGGAATACTTTTAAGATTTTTCTTTTTCTTGCCTTTGTGAAATTATAGAAATATGCGTTGGACCCATAGTAGTTTAAAAATGTGAGGAAGCAGAGGTAAAGAACATGCCATTCTCTGCAGATGTTTGACAGTAAAAACATCAGTGAAATCTGGAACTTCCAGGAATGGAACAATTCACGGAAAAGCACGATGCAAGGAAAACCGTTGGAAATCAAATACAGTTGTCCTCACTGAGTCAAGTTTGCTCAGTCAAGACCTACAGTATTTGATGCTGGAAAGATATAAGAGTTTAAAAAAAAAAAATGCGAGTGGATTATGTCTCTAGGCACTGTAATGGTGAACCTTGATAAGCTTCTCAATTACAGTGCCTTCAATTTTAAAACTTATTGAGCGATAAGAATTTTTGCTGCACTCCAACAACAAATATTAAAAAAGTACAGACTCTGTCACCCAATTCTTTCTCATTGGTTTTAGTAATTATTAGTCTTGCCACAAATGCCATAATATAAATGACATAGCACAGTGCATGCAACGATTAACCGCAGAGAAGAGATGCTTAAGTAAAAAAAAAAGATTACAGCAGTCCTTCAGCATTACTTACCAACCTTGTTAAAACAGTAATAAATTGTGCAAGTAAATTTGAGAATGGGTGGCAGAATTGGGCCAGTAAAATATAAAAATAAAAAATATGAAAATTGCAGAGTGAAACCCATGTTAACACAGAAGAATGCTTTATACACAGGAGTGTGGCAAAAATTAATGCGCTTTTATGTGTTCCTGGATATTTATGAGAGAAAACTATACAGATGCTTCTTCATATTTTAGATGTTTGTCAAATGAATAAAGTACAAGAAGTGATGGACTTAAATAATTTCATATTTATTTCACTAATTAACCATACATGTTAACATTCAATACACATTGATGACAAACATACATAATTAATTATTTTTTTAAGATACTAGTTTTGTAGAAATGAAGACAATATTAAATCTGAAAATAAAATTGTGAGCTTTTTGATTCCTATGAAAACACAAAATTTTGAAAAGAGATAGTCAAGCTATACCAGTTGTCCCAGACTAATTGCATTCGAACCTAGGATTACTCCAGATTTAATAATTGTAGCTTATGTGAACCAGGTGCTCCTGGCTAATGTACAAAACTTAAACCAAGACTTACAAATTTACATAAACCACAAACCCCACTACATGGGTAGAGATAAAGATGCTTGGCCATATATTTCAGATGTGAACATGAACTTGGACCTGTCTGGCTTTTGCTGCAGTTGCTCTTTTTCCACCTTGATTCAGCGCCTCACAGGTGTACTCTCCTTGGTGAATCTCCCCGCACACTTTGCTTATTACTAGTGTGTACTGGTCTTGCAAACACTTGAATTTGTTGCCTGAAGAGACCAGTCTATCCTCAAAGTACCAGTTCACCTCTCTGACATTTGTTATGACAGACACCAGCCTGACACTCTCCTCTTCCTCCACAACAGTGTAAACCAGTTTGCTGTGTATGACAGGATAACATTCAATATCCAAAACCAAGTTACGGGCCTCTTTCTGCTAAAAACGTTCGGATTTGCATGCAAAATAAACACACGTCACAATTGCGCAGGACCTAATCAAGGGGCCCCTGACCTCTTTGACTTAGGAACTAAAAGACCCCTCATGTCACAGCTGACATAGAACATCAGACAATTCATGCCAACTTTCCTAAGGACCTGTGCTCTCTAATGAATCAGTTAGTGTTACACACCTACACAAGGAATGGGTTAAGGACACATCATGGAGTAATTCTTTCCCAGCACAACTTTGGGTCAGACAGTCATGTTTCTTTTTCCTACCACCATTACCTATGAGAAAGCACAATTAGCTCTGCCTTTTAACATACAAATCTTAAATATTTATCAAGGGGTTATGACTCAGAGAAACTGAAGTGACACATTTGCATTAGCCTAAACACTTCAGTCATTTTGCCTGGGTACTGGGTTGTTAGAACTTGCCACTCCTGACTTTAAGTTTATATCAGGCAACATGATTGGGCAAGGTGAATCTTTTGATCAAAAATCACTGTCCCAGGTGAGTGATGGGATAGTCTTAGAAAATAATTGATTTTTTGAGGCATGCTGGTCTCACTGTGAGGACACATCAAACTCAGAAAAAAGAAATTGTATGAACATAACTGAACATACTATAGGAATTATTTTTATGCTTAAAATCACCACTCTGCTTAATGCTGATTGCAAGGCAACTGACAGCAATTTCTAAATAACTGGAAGAACCTCATTAACAGGTAAACAAAGCAAAATTAATTTTTGCTCAGGGATCTTAAACTCAAGATCTCGCCTTGACATATAGGTGACTGGAAAGCTGGTACATGCATTAGAGAGTTATTTAGTTTCTGAGAAACTTTAATTAATAACTTTCCTCCATTTAACAGATTTTCTTAATCAATTTATCATTGTTTATGTAAGACAGATGTAATTCTGATTTAATTATGTCAGTTGCTGCTGGTTCCTCCTAAATATTAGCATTACTTTAAAATATAAAAATATATATTCACATTGAGAACATTAATGTAAAAATCTCTTGTGCTGAGAAAATGCCACACATAACAACTGAATATATTCCACTTATTTCTGGTCATCTCGACACTTGGCACACTTCACTGTTCTTAATTTAAAAAAGAAAGAAAGAAAGAATAAAGGAATATATAGAGATGTGGTTCTAATGTGAAACAAGAATACTGCATAAAAATATCTTACTTTTTTACTACTATGCATTTTTGACAAATGACACTGGAATACAGGGACAACCAAAATTATTTTAATGAATTTACAGTAACATAATTGATTTGTTATTATTATGCTCCCTCTCTCCTTTCCCTTTAACTCCTAGAAATACAGTACAAAATATGTTTTCATGTATATTACTTGGTAATAGAGAAGAAAATCCTGTCCAGTCTCTACTAATGCAAAATTTTCATTTTTCTTCCCATTGCTCTGCTTTTCTTTACAACAGCATAATTTCATTGACTTAAAAAAAGGCATTTAATTCCATGAGCCAGTAGAATGAGGGCCATAGATGTAAGAATTTTGCAGTGATAGAAACCTTAAACAGGATTTGAATCATGTTCTGACACAACATTGTGAGAAGGGGGAATACCAGTTTAAGGAGTTCTTTAACAGAACTATACCCAAACTAAACAGCAAGCATAAGTTAGTGTTCCATACGTCTAGCTTACGAGAAAAAGGTGGTGTCTACATTTTCAGGTGATTTCTAGCCTACATAAAACAATAGTGATTGCACTGTTACACACACACAGGTATATGTACATTATGCAAAAAATTCGTCCTACACAAATGAGTGTCAATTAAAATATCTTTACAAGAATGAGCAAGGAGCGTAGAAGGAGCCTGAAATATCCCTCAGTGCAGAAAGTGTGCACAAAATCTATCCATGGATTAAATCTCACTTAAATTCCCCAAAGAAGGCAAATCTAAGTGAAACACAAATATGCCCACAGAGTGGTTTTCATCCTTAAAGAGATGAAAGCAATGCCCCTAGAATGAGTGCTGCATTTTACCTGCAGTGAACAACATCATAAAAAAACTTAGTATTTCAAGACAGACTCTGAAATAAATTATGGAAATTTAGTATAACGTTAACACAGCGCAAGTCTCAGCAGTTCCTGCCCTGTTAGTAGCTATACATTTGTACTGCCCACTGTCACTTTGCATAAGGTTTTCAATAGTAAGACTGTGCAAGCCGTTCTGCTCTTCCTGTGCACAGTGCCTATCCCCTTCCAGCAACACCCCGTCCTTGTACCAGCAGACACTTGGACGGGGGCAACCAGTCACAAGACACTGGAAGCACGCTGAGGCACCTACAAACGTACTGTAGTCAGAAATGAGCCTCACAAATCTGGGAGGAGCTTCTGTGACCTGGAACTCAAAGCTGCAGCTCTCTGAGTCCTCTGCCCTAAACTCAACCCGTTCCTCTTCAGATGGCTCTGCAAACACATCAAAACTAATGTTGACACGCTTCTCCCCTTCCACTTCCTGCGCTTGTTGAGTCACTGCAAGCAGTCGGATTGCTTTTTCTGAGTCATCTCCGTGTGGCTCAAACTCAAATTCCAGCTCTATTTCTGACTGGTCACCTGGGCTTACCGTCTTACTCAAAAGCAAGTCACATGTCTGGGACCTGTGCGGTTCACAGCCTGTGACTATCTCACTGCTCACTGCATTTGCTTCCTGCTGAGCCATGACCACAAGGGAGCCTTTGCACATTGCTTCTCCCAGCCTATTCATTGCCTGACAGTGATACCAGCCACTATCAGAAGGTCCTACAGTTTGGACCTTCAGACTGTGAAGTCCCTCCTTCTGACTCACAACATACTTCCCTGTGCCAGGTGTCACACGGGTGTCACCTTTGAACCACTGAACTGCTGGGACAGGAGTACCCGTTACAACACACTCAAAAACTGCATCCAAGCCTTCTGTCACTTTGATATCTGTAATGGGCACGGCGAAGCGTGGAGGCATTTCAGTTACTTGGAAATCAATTTTTACATCCTCATTCTCCCCTGCAGCCAAGCCTGCAGCTTGTTCTAACAAGGCAAGTGGAAGTACATCTAGGGAAACCACCATGCTCTTCTTGTCTGGGCTAAACTCAGGACTGGTTATGATTTTGACCTGCTTCTCAAACTCTTTCACTTCATTTTCATCCAGCTCCACTTCCAGGAGGATTTCCTGTGGTGAGGGAGACCTTGAAGATGTGTTTTGCTCCATGTCAAAGTGTATTACATGCTGGTGGGTGACAGGGGGTGGCAGTGCCAGTGACCGTCCATCTTCAGGCAAAACTTCCACCTCTGCAATACTTTTAGCTTCCCCGACAATGTTCACTGCATGGCACAGATACTTTCCCTCATCAGCTTTCTGGACATTAGTGATTTCCAGAACATGTATGTCCCCATCCTTCTCTATTCGCACTCTCTCATCCAGCTCCAACAGAGACTTGTTATGATACCACTTCACTCCTGGCTCGGGCACACCCACCACCTCAGCCACAAACGTCAGTGTGCTGCCCTCATACAACCTCCTTCTGCTCAACGCCTTGAGGAATGCAGGTGGCATGTCCCTGCCTGATGGCTCCAGGGCTTCACAGGGGGTCATAAACCCGTTTGCCTGGGGCTGGTCTGGAGGCTGATGCCTCCTCTCACAGATCGGGAGCATGGTCAGGGCATCCCTATACTCCCCAGTGGGCGTCCGGTAGCGTTCTGGTGGCGTGCTGTCCCCTGATGCAGAGTAGGGTCCCTCAAAGGGTGTGAAATATTGCTCTGAGGACGTGTTGCATTTTGAACTCTCGGAGGGTGTGGAGGGGGCCATGCTGTACACCGAGCCCTCGGACGGCGTGGAGTAGCGCTCAGGTGGCGTGCTGTACCCTGAGCCCTCAGATGGTGTGGAGTAGCGCTCAGGTGTGCTGAGTGGCGTGTGGTAGGACTCTGATGAAGCAGTTTCAAAGATTTCCACGGAGGAGGGAGGTGTGTAGAAGTGGTCTGAATCAGGTGACTCCTCTCTGCTCCCACTCTCCAGCTCTATAGACATTTCTGACTCAGGAGAGAAGGGCCGGGCAAGTTCCTGATGGTTGTTGTAATAATCATAAACCATGCTGAAGGTAACCTCCTCCACTTCCAGTAAAGTGATAGTCTCTTGCTGCTCCTTCTGAACTGTGCCTTTGAGATTAGGAGTTTCATATATCCCAGTGGATCTTAAATAATTGGCCAGGGACAAACCAGGCTCCAGCTCTGAGATTTGAACAGCACTGGGCTCTAGACCTGCAGAAGTATCCTCCCACTTTTCTTCTCCATCCAGGCTGTTCTCAGAGGCTTCCTCAGTGGGAATCCTCTTCTTGTCCCAAGACCCTTTCCTTTGCTCCTCCTGTGCCACAGGATCATCCATTACTAATCCAAGTATGAGTTGCCCAAAAGAGAAGCCCTTGGTTGTGTTTGATTCCTGTTGGATGTCTCTGAGCATCTCCTCAGGGGAATCTGTGCTTTCTATCTCACAGGTGAAGCTGCTCATTCCTGGATCAAAGACCTTTTCTACCCCAGAACCACCATCTTCCTCAGCCTGATGCCCAGTCTGGGGTTTCTTCTCATGTGCAGCTTTTTTCAAGTCCATAATGAAACTGTCACTCTGGGAGTCTGTGGTCTCCAGTTGTTCCCCACTCTCCCACACATGTGTTTCCTGAACTCCTCTTTGGAAACCTGCTGTGGGCTCCACCAGAAATTCATGAATTTTTTCCTGAAGTAAGTCCTCTCCACAGACACTCACCTCTGACTCCTGCATTTCTTCAGCAGAATGTCCCTCTTCAGCAGATATCATGATGCTGCCAAGATCCCCATTGGGAGTTTGCAAATCAGCCGTTGTGATTTCTCTTGGCTGTTCCTCTTCCTGGGCATCAACCTCCTCCTGCTGCATCCTGTAGCTCTGACGCAGCTCCTCACTCAGAGACATCTCTTCCTCAGGCACATCATGTTGGTGCACAGGGGAGATGAGCCCAGTGACTCTTACCTGCACACTTTCCAGTGCTGCGGGGGTTTGTGCCTGTTCTGTGTACACAGTCTCTGCAGCTGGGAAAGGCTCCTCAAACTTCTTCAGATCAAATGTGACCTCGGTCTCAGTCTCAGACAGCAACAGCTGCTCTCTGAAATGCACTTCCTCCAGACGAACTTCAGCTTCCTCAGTAAAAACCTGTCCTGAGTTTTCTATGCCCGTAGGAGTGGGAATTCGATCCAAAGAAGGGCTGCAGGCATCAGGCTCCATTTCTTGCAGCAACTGCCTATCACTGTGCATTTCCCAGTGTGTGGCATCATCATCACTGATCAGTTCTTCTTTACGAGGACTATCACCAGCTTTAATGTCCTGTTCAATATCAACTGATCTCTCTTGCTCCTTGTCCTGTTCTTCCTGCTGCTCTCCTGTATAGAATTCATAAAAGCCAAACTCCTCCTTTGTGGGGGTGCTTGCAATGTGGTCCTGCAGGTGGGGCACACTTGGCTCTTCCACAAGAGGCACATCAGGAGTCATTGCCTCCCAGGCAGGGGCATCACACTCTGTGCAGACATCACTTCCCTCTTGCACCACAGGTGATATAGGAATGAAAAACTGTGAATTCTTACACTCCTCTGCCAGAGCAGACAGCTCAGGGGCATGTGCTTGCTCTTGCACTTCCATAAATGACAAATCCTTACCCTCTCTTGCCAGAGCAGGCTGCTCAAAGGCATGTGTTTGCTCTTGCACTTCCATAAATGACAAATCCTTACACTGCTCTGCCAGATCTGACTGCTCAAAGGCATGTGTTTGCCCTTGCACTTCCATAAATGACGAATCCTTACGCTCCCCTGCCAGAGCAGACTGCTCAGTGTCATGTATTTGCCCTTGCACTTCCATAAATGATGAATCCTTACGCTCCCCTGCCTGAGCAGACTGCTCAGTGGCATGTATTTGCCCTTGCACTTCCATAAATGATGAATCCTTACGCTCCCCTGCCAAAGCAGACTGCTCAGGGGCATGTATTTGCCCTTGCACTTCCATAAATGGTGACTTCAAGATGTCCCAGGACAGAGTATCTGTATGTGGCAGCACCTTGCCTCCTTCAGGCTCCAGCTCCTCAGAAAAGTGACCTGAGTCTTTGGCCACCAGTTCACATCCTTCCCTGGATATGGTAGGGTGCAATTCAGTGGTATCAATTCCAAAGCTATGTTCCTCAGAGACAGCTTTTCCCTTGTGCTGCCTCATCTCAGAAATACCATCTGTATAACTCACTCTTTCTTCTGTATTGCCCACTTCTTGCCTTGCATAAACTTCTGTGATATCCAGCACCATTGTTTCCTCCATCTCACTTTCCCTGAAGTGAGGAGTTTCCTCACACTCTTCCAGCTGCTCACCAGGAGGTGGAGACAACCTCATGGACCATGGTAGGTGGGCTTCCTCCTCCTTGGGGCATGAGGTTTGTTCCTCTTCATCCTTCCCGAGTATACTGAGGCCTTGGAGGTGCAGGACATGGTCCATGGCAGGCAGTTCCTCAGTGCCTCCATCCTTGCTATGCAGCTTGGGTGCACTGGGCTGCACTGTCAGCTCAGAGGCAGTCTGTGCTGTTCCAGCCGCGTTTGTGGCCACACAACAATATCGCCCAGCATCTGTGACAGAGACTTCTTGAAGATGTAAGCGGTATATGCCATTCTTGCCTCCTTCAGACCTCAGCCTCTCACTGGCAGAGAGGCTCTGGCCATTCAAGGACCAGGTCACAGCTGGTGGGGGCTGCCCAGACACAGCACACTCCAACACCACTTCTTCTCCTTCATGGCAATGAATATGTGCTGGGGCTTCTGTCACAATTTGGGGTGGTTCATTTCCTGTATCAAATGAAAACTTAAATTTGTGCTTTATGGTGGAAGCAGCCTGCTCTGGAGAGAGTCGTGGGGTCTCCCTCATCTCTGTGTCTTGCTCTGGCGTTGGAGTGGGGGCAGTGATTTTGATTTCCACAGGCAACGACAGCAAGTCGGAGTCTGGAACTGCACTCGGCAGTCCCTTTTTTGCTGCAAAGGCCAGACCAATTTCTTCTCCCTCCTCCTCCCTCACTTTCTCCACTTCCTTCTTCTCTTTCTTCCTTTCTTCTTTCTTCACCTTCTCCTCCTCTTTCTTCTCCTCCACTTTCATCTCCTCCTTTTCCTTCTTTGTGTACTTATAGGCTGGTATTCGCTGCCTCACATGGAGTGCAGCTGAGGTGCTGACTGTGCCCAGTGGGTTGAAGATCACACAGGTGACAGTGCCACTGTGCTGTGGGAGCACAGATGGGAAGGTCAGTGTGGAGCAGCACTCTGTGGTGTGAACAGCAGTGCCCTGGATGCGCCCCACGGGCTTGTCATTGTTGTACCAAGTGACGGTGGGCTGTGGGCGGCCATGGAAGAGGCAGGAGAAAGTGCATCTTTGTCCCTCAACAGTTTGTTGGGGCTTGACCTCCTGTACAAAGAGAGGTGGGCAGGGCTCCAGAAACCCACCTTGCACCTGCCATCTCTCCCCCATGGCCTTGGGTCTAGAGTATTGCTTCACTACCTGCACTCTGAGGGGCTTAGAGCCAACCATTGTGGCAGCCACCTTAGGTGGGCTGGGCTTTCCAGGAGGTCTCTCCTGGGGCATGGACATGAGGGATTCTTGCTTCTTTTTCAGTGCTGCCCTCTTTGCTTCCCGCAGCTTCTGCAGCTTCCAACGGATCTCCTCATCCAGGAGCTCCTCAGCATCAGGCACTGTGCGCCTGTGCTCCCTACTCTGTGCCAGCCCTGGGCGGTGAGGCCCTGCCAGTGGCAGGCTCTGGAAGCAGATGGTTCGTACCATGCCCCGGGCTGGTGAGAGGTCCCCAAGCTCAGCGTCCTGCCCCTTGTCAAAGGGTGAGCCAGTGCAGCGGAGCACCACTCGCAGCCGGTCCTCCTGCCGCTGGTGCAGCAGGCACTCCCAGCTCTGCCGCATCCACTCTGCTTTCCTGGAGAGACCCGAGCCCCGCTGCTCCCCTCTGCGTGCCACCAGCAGTGAGGCAGTGGACTCAGCTGAGCCCTCACTGTTAATGGCAAATACCCTGTAGCTGCCAGCGTCGTACTCCCGCACGTCCTGCAGCTCCAGGCTGGCACAGTGTGTGTGCTCCGTGCTCTCGGTGCGAATCACCTTGCGGCAGTCCTGGAGGACAGGCCGGTTGTTATGAAACCAGGCCATGTGTGGTGCTGGGCATGCCACCAGCTTGCAGTGGAACAATGCAGGGTCCCCCTCCACGACAGACCTACACTTCAGGCCCTGTGTGAAGATGGGTTTACGGTTCCGGGGGCAAGCCAGCACCGCCACTGAGCCACGTCCCTTGAAGTCCACCATGCTGTGCTGCTCTGCAAGAGAAGGAGACTGGTTTACTGCATGTCACGCTCTGCCGACCATCTGGTTGTAATAAAGTTGCAATATATTGAAATTTAAAAAATGGGCATGCAACAGATTTCATCACACACCCAGGAAAAAAAAGTAATTCACTCACCATATTTGTTCGAATAAACGCAACGCCTTGCTCTGTTTTAAAGATTGACACGAAAATCGTTCGTTGTCTGTTCTTTCTTCAGACTGTGGAAATTTCTTCTTGAACAAGCAAAAAAAGAATTTCAAAATAACATGTTCTTCTGCGTGTATGTTTTTGTTGCCTGGAAAAGCTGTGTGTCTTTGGGTGGCAAAGAAGAAAATCTTACCTGACTTGCAGACAGTAGAATAAACGCCCTTTCTGACCCCTCTGTTTGTAGATATGTTCAAACAATTGAAAAAAATATTTTGAAATATATATTTTTAAAAAGTAAGTAACATGAAATGAGAAGGCGTTTATTCGAACTAATACAGCCACTAACTTCACAGTGTTATGCACGGGGGAAAAAAGCAAGCAACATGAACCACGTATGCTATCTGCAAGCCAGGGTAAGAGATGTATAATGATGAATTAATGTATGTAAAAAAAGTGCAAGGAATCAGTGGGAATGTGTAGCTTTCACATAACCTAAACAACAAATGCTCTCTAGTATACTTCATCTATCCATTCAACAGTGTCCATTGAACTGATTAATGTTAGGCTGCTAACTTGTTTAAAAGTAATACAATTAAGATTTGTATAACTTCCTTCTGAAATAAACTATTCCATGCATTCAAAAGGAAATTGAACAAATAAGAGCTCTGTGAACAGCTGCAAAGCATGAAGTAAAAGTTAAAAATATGGCTGCACAATTATAAATTTGAAGTTTTAAACATGTTTTAAAACTTGAATAACCTTATAATGCAGGTAACCCTTTGCATATCAAAACAAACATGCAACATGTTCCAATATGCTTTAAAGTGTGTCTTTCCCCATCAAACACTTCATGGAAGCTGATAAAAGCTTTTCACAACATCACTAATTACTGGTACTAATTATTCTCATTGGTGATTGTACCTTTCACTTCCATTTCAACCTCTTCCTCTAGCTTCTCGTGAACAATTTTTTCAGGAGCTAGAATAAAAAAAGACAAAGATTTTTGAGCTATAGTTGCTAAATGTGCCAGTCAACTCTTTATATAGTAAAAACACCCAATCTATTTTGCAAAAACACATAAATTCACATGTACATACACACACATAAATGCATGCTCAGCAATTCAAACACCTGATAAATTTTGAGAACAGAGTAATCAAATATTTTCAAACTTGATTGCAATGTACATTTTTCTATAAGATTTGTTTTCTTTTCGCAGGGTGGAGAAAAATTTCTAAAACAACATGCCTTTATCATGCTGTAAATCCCTGAAGGAAACATTCAACAATCCACAGACTAATGAGATACTTCTCATTCTTTATCATCTCCTAGGGAATGAATATACTGGAATGCAATGATGATGCTATGCATGAGGAATTGGTACTTGGAAGGAACATGCAGTTGCCAACCTGTCACTTTCAGATGGGTGCTGCACTCGGCTTGTCCTGCAGGGTTAACTATTCTGCACTTGTATATACCCTTGTGGTTCTGACCAACTTTCAATAATCTTAAACTGCACAGTGGCCCATCATGTTTTATGGAACACAGTGCAGACTCCTCAACTATTAGCTGATTGCACAGCCAGACTACGCAAGGTGTAGGCACACCTTTCATTATGCAAAAGAGAAACACATCATCTCCTTCTTTTACAGTGGTTTCTGAAGGCAGAGTTTCAAGAAACTCTGGTGCTTTGGCATCAGTTTCTGTGATGTCTTCACATGGCACAACATCAGGATAGTATACTCTGTTTCTTTGCTTCTCAGTTTCATATGGTGTTTGGGATGTAGATATAAACAAGCTCGAGGTTTTCTTCGAAGATTCTTGCTTAACTTCAGATGCTTTAAACTGACAATCTTTGGCTGCTTTAAAGCTTTTAGTATCTGATTCAAGAGTAATTTTTGTTACTGCTTTGGCATGTGCTTCTTTTGCTAGGTAAGAATAAAGTTAGGAAAAGGATTAGGTCAGATGTTTTGCAGGAATAAAAAATATCCTTATACTTATGGGGGAAAACCCCAGTAATTAGTATTGATAAAATATGCCATATATTAGTACTAAAACAATGCTATTAATCATGAGTGATTGCACGTTTAAGAGCTCTGTTCCTCTTAGGCTAATTCTAGGTAACAGTTAGAAGGTCCCTGTGGGACTTTCATCTTGATCCACAATGACTAAAAAAAGCACATCTTTGCTTCTAATTTACAGCCTTAATTTGGAAAGTAGGAGCAGAAGATTATGTAAAGTGCTTTTCACAGCTCTGTAGTGAAGGAAGAAAATTTCAATAATCAAAAGCCAAATCAACAGGGTCAATGCCTTTCTCATTATTCATCTTAGTTTTCTGGTCTTGATTCCTCTGAACTCATCAGAAATACTATCACCTGTGGTGACAATACATTTTTTGGGTCTTCATTAGTGGTAACACTACTAACTTTTTAATACTTTGATGTCAGGAAGAGGTGGAAGGAGTTTTAGCAAAAAATAAATTGTTATATATTAGGAAGTGAAAGGTAGAAGACAGTTCATTATTGCAGTAATACAATACTTGCATCCATTAATCCTTTCAGGTACATTAACTTATATTGCCAACTTTGGAATTGGAATCTTGGATTTGTTGGAAACATGCTGGAGTTTGAAATGACCTGGTATCTAATTCAACATTGCATCTGACATTCTTCCTTGAACTCCAGCTCAAGGAATTAACAAAATATGAAAATTCCTACAAGCCTGTTTTGTTTTACATCTCACTGCATATCATGATGGATATGAGGAATAAAAAAGCCTGACACGTCTGTGACTTTATGGGAAGAGGCACAGAGTTACATACCAACTTCCCAGTACTGTGCGTCACTTATGAATAGAGCTGTAAATGTGGAGGAAAAACCTCAGAGCATTATTACTAGTGCTTTCTCAATTAAATACTGATAATAAAGGAGATATGAGTGAGCTCTAAGCAGTTATAATGAAGCTGTAAAAGGTAAGCAATAATGTTAAAAGTCAGATAACCACCTTTGACTGTTAGTATTGCAGAAGTTGTTGTCCCGCCATAGTCATTATACACAGTACAACTGTACAGTCCTTGATCTGGTAGCTGGGCATTTAGGATTGTGAGCAGAAGAACATTCCCATTTTGTGAAATCTTCAATTTTTCAGACAATTCTATCTTTTCACCTTCATGGGCCCAAAGAAACTCATAGAATTCATTTTCTAAGGCACATATGAACTGAGCAGTGTCACCACGTTTCACAGTTACGTCTCTGAGTTGCAAGAGAATCTTTGGAGGGACATCTCTCTTTTCCTGAGAGGTTGTCATAGAGATTTTGGTGCTCTGAGATGTTTGAGAAAGGACTGTTGTGTGCATGGCTTTCATTTCTTCAGTTGATGTAGCATTCATGGTCAAACTTTCTGATACACTTTCAAAAACCTGTACACGCAATTCCTGTGATGGTTGTTCCACTGATTTAAATTCTTTTTGATAAGTTTCAATGCTCTTCTTTGTGAGAGGAGGAACATGAAGTTCTGATATAGCCTGTGACCGGATAGACTCTTTTACATCTTTCCCAGAACTTTGCCTATCTAGGGCTTGCACTGTGTAATCAAGTGACAAAAACAACAACATTAGTACCTAAAGAACTTTACTGGACCGTGCTCTGAACAAAATCAAACAGCATGGAGGATGGAAATGAATGATCTTCATTTGAAAACACAGCATGCCAGATGTAGTACTCTGTTGACACAGAAGTTATCCATTCACATGAATGAATGACAAGTGATGCCTAAGCTAGTCATGCAGCTGACACTTGGTGCTTGTCTCTTCTTTCACTAAAGTGGTCCATTTTACTACTGGAAACTTATAGCCCTTTTAAAGGAGGTATTTTCTTTTTTATTTTCTTTTTCCACAGAATAGCGAAAAATACCTCAGTCACTGCTATAAAGATCACTAAATCACTTTATTTTAAAATTCCGAATGCCTTCATTAAAGCATTTCTATTCTTTGACCTATATTGAGATACAAACTTGAAAATTTCCAAATGTTACAGCTTAAAGACAGGAAATGAGAGTGGCTGGGTTACTGAGGGTACTATTAATGTTAGGTGGGAAAGAAAAGGTGTGAAACAAGGAAAAAATTAGTAACGGCATAAAAGTGTGGTATACAACAAATTGAATCCCTTTGAAGTAAAAATGGGGCTTTACCTTCTGCAGTCACTGTAAGTGTAGCTGTACAAGTTGTTTCTCCAGCACTATTTCTTGCCTTGCAAGAGTATTGGCCAGCATGCTCTAAGAAAGCATCTACTATTATCAGTATAGCTGTGCCTGTAGACTCATCAAAGTGGAAAACTAAGTCTTTTTTTGGAAACATGAGTTGTTGATTATGAAACCACTGGATTTTTGGTTTGGGCCTGCCAGAGACTCTAGCTTGAAATCTGACTGATTCCCCGCTGCACACCCTGCAGCTTGAAATAGGCTGGATAAAGGTGGGCCTTTGGCCAACAGATTCCTCCTTAAGTGAAACAGATGAAGAAACATGCCAAGGGGACTCTGATGTAACTTCTTCAACCTTTTTAAATCCTGAAAAGAAGCATGCCAACTTTTAATTTCTTACCCTACACTACAGTAAATTTTCTCTCTCATTCAAGATTTTTTTTTTCTAACTTGCAACTTTAACAGCATGAATTATTTTCATTCATCATTTATAAAATCTATTGCAAAAAGAAAACAAAATACTTACGGTTAAATAATATCAAGGACAATATAGAACAGCAAATTCTTCAACCAATATCTCTGCTCTAAAACTTTGATCAGTGTTCCATTAATTCATATGCACATAAACTATTTCTTTTCAGTTGCCCGAGTACCTGCTGCATACCTCTATTTAAGATGTTTTTCAGCACTTTCAAAGTAATTTATTTTATACAAAAACTCCTACTAGATTGTCTTCACAGGCAAATCAAAGAATGTGTAAGCAAAAAAATGCCATTAGAAAGAAAGTTTTTACCATCTTTGATGCATGACAGATTCTAGGACTGGAGTAAATGAAAAGGGGGGCGGGGCATGAAACATTAAAAAATTGTGAAATACGTTTTTTGGTTCATGACATGTATTTTGGAGACGTTGTATGTTGTAGACATTGTATGCAAAACGGTAGCAATTAATCAAGTTAAAAGACAACATGACAGACAACAACTCACATATAAGCATCAGTGTATATTAAGATGATTGTTGGAACACGGCCTGAACAAAATAACTCCTTTAATTGCACAGTGTACCTTCTAGCTTCAAGGTAGCAGTGCTGGTCACTTGGCCTACAGAATTACTCGCCACAAAGGTATAGATTCCTTCATCCTCTGGATAAGCTTCAGCAATCTCCAGCTGGTAAGTGTCTTCAAACTGAGTCATTCTAAAAAACCGTGATGGCTTGATCTCCTTCTCTTTGCTGTACCAAGAGACTTTCAGATCTGCTCAGGCAAAAGAAAGAAAAAAAAAAGGTGTAAATTATGACATTCTACTAGCAAGTAAACTCTACTTTTGTATTTATATCTTTCAAAAATCTTAAACTCAATTATCTAACTTCAAATGTGCCTTGTATTACTCTGGTAAAGTATGATGAGTGGAGAATAATCTGCTTGTTGCTTTAGATTTTGATTTGTGCATTGGAAATACTTGTACGGCAAAACTGATCCTGGCGCAGACATATTACTGAGTGAAAACAATCCTTCCTTCACTCTGTTAGTGTAAAAATTTAAAAATATTTTGCTACAACTTAAATCAGAGAAAGTATCTTTTAAAAAAATGTGATTTTGCTACAATTGCATGATTAAACAGGCTATAAAATATCTAGCTTGAACTAGTCAGGTTAAGAAATTAAAACAGAATGTTCTTTTGCTATGCACAGTATCTCCCCTCTTTTTGTTGCAAATATTACATGTAATACTTCTCAAGAAAGATTTATATATTCCTATACAAAATGTTGTATTACTTGTATAGATTCTTGTAGACTCTGGAGAGAATTGAAGCAAACTTTAGCCTTTTCTTTCCACCTGTCGCTATACTACATTATGAATCATACGTTGTTACTCAAACAGTGTGCTATTACTGTTATCAGAAGAGTGTTTTCAATAGCTAATTGCACAATGTGTACCATTAAACAACTGTACTTGCAATCATGTGTTACCTAACATAATATAAAAGGTTTTTAAAACACGAGTGAGAGGTATGCAAATACATTTGGATAGAGTATTTGATAAAGAAAATTTTCAGTAGGAAACATTTCTTCATTGCAAGGGCTGTCAAGCACTGGAACAGGCTGCCCAGTGAAGTGGTAGAGTGACAGTCCCTGGAGGTATTTAAAAGCCATGTAGATGTGGCACTTAGGGACATGGTTTATTTCTGGACTTGGCAGTTCTGGGTTAACAGTTGGACCTGATGATCTTTGAGGTCTTTTCCCACCTAAATGATTCTATGATGGGTGACCTAGATGATCCTTATATTCTGTGCTGTAAATGCAGCTTCCACATTCACATAAATACAGTTCTATTAAAAAAAGTTACACTAGCATGCATTGCACAAAGGGTGGGCCAGTCTTTCCAACATATATTTTCTGAGTTTTAGCAGCACTTCTAAAGCAGAATCAGATTTGTTGTAAAGCTTTTTTTTAAAAAATCCATAAACTGGAGTTTTATTTCAAGTGATAGAAATGAAAATTATATACGTTTGCATATATATGTATGTAACCAATTTCTATGAATTTTTATAGAGCTGTCACTCAAGATTATTTTTTAATTAGGAGATTTTTTAATCTTAAATAATTGTAGATTCTTTGGCTTGCAAACTGGATCTTACTCTGCAGTTTTCTATGTGAATATTTTATTAGCAGTCATACTCAAGGCCATTTGCTAATTGAAGAAAGGCAGCTTTATTTGACTGAGTGTTAAGGAAAAAGATATTTTAATTGCAAAGTGACATTCTATGCCACTAAATCAAGAAAACTTACTTAAGTAAAATCTACACTTAAAAAGACAATGAGGAAACACTTTTTATGCTAGGAAAAAGAAAGCAACCACTAAAGAAAGTTTAGTGTTTGCAGAGTGATACTTGGAAATATTAGGAGAAAGGTTGAGTCACAGTTTCAGTCAGTTAGTGCAGTTAATGCACATGGCAATGTGTGTCTTCAGAAACTTAATCATGTTCATTTGACACGGTAATGCTTTTCTCCCATGAAACTCTACATCTTACTGACACAGTTTTCCAAAATCAGTTAGGATTTGAAATGCTGAGAAGTTTCCAAAGACACATTTTGTGGAACAGATCTTCTTTTTAGAAATAATATATTTATGATGGTTTAAAACTTCCATGCTTGATGCTTAATTGAAAGTAGTCAATAACACTTGGCTCTGTGTGTATATCGAATAACCCTGCTTCTAGGGTTAGACTGATCTGAGCACATATACTGCTGAATTTTTTTCTGAATACAAGATGAAAAATTCTGAGAGATGGAAAGATGTACAGGATTTCATTAAACCCACCTGTCCCAGTAACTCTGCATTGAAAACAAGCAGAATGTCCCTCAGATGTAATAGTATCACGTAGTGGTATTATGACAGCAGGTGGATACACTGGCATTTCTAGCTCGGGAGAAACAACTTCTGGGACTAAAGAATAAAAAAAAGAAGTGATTTTTAAAGATGAAGAATGAAAATTTCATTTCAAAAATATTTTTATGAGCATGGGAAACTCACTTTCAACTGAAAGTGAAGCTGAAGTTGTAGCTACCCCATAGTCATTTTTTGCTTCACATGTGTACACTGCTTCATCTTCAGGGAAAGTTTCAATCAGCAGCAGAGTATATTCTTGTGCATCGTGGAGAAATTTGCACTTGAAACCTGGAGAAAGCTGTTGATCATCTTTGTACCAGGAGATTTTGGGCTGGGGTTTGCCTGATACAATAGTACAGAAGCGGGCAGGCTTGCCAGACTCCACAGTAGTTGGCTCTAGCTCCCGAATAATCTGAGGTGGCTCTGGAGCTGAAAATTGCGGGGAAGCGAGGTGGCAAGGAGAGAGAGGAAGAAGAATGAGAGAGACAAATCTCATTATTGATATTATTAGTGATTCAAAACTATTTGCAAAGAATCAAACAAATAAAACAAATCCCCTTGTTATTCCTAATCTTTTGTGTCCATGAAAATCTGCCCTTTTCCTTGATACAGGGGGAATGATCCAGCAGCAAGTATCTGAACATAATTAGCTGTTTTGGTGTAAGTGGTTTCTGGCAAAATGCATCCAAGAATTGTTAGGTTGATGACTCTGGAAAGGCATATGTGACCATATGAACAAATTAGTTTTATTTTGACTGGAGAATTTTCTGGTTTAAGTAAATACAGTGGGAAAAGAACTGCTGTGGTATTTTCATCAACTAGCCAGCTACTTCAGTAGGGCAAGAACCATCCATGTACATGAAGAATGTGGTAGTGTTCCAGATGATCTCTTTGAAATTTTTTTTCTTTCAAGAGTTAGAATTCCAGAGAAGCTATATAAAATTCAGAAAGCCATTAAGTAATAAACACCGTCAAAACATCGGTTGTGGGGCCACATACCATTCACATAAAGAATAACAGAACTCCTATTCCGTCCTGCAACAAAAGTATATTCTCCAGCGTCAGAGTAAGTGGTTTCAAAGATGCTCATTCGATGAACTCTCCTTTCCACCACATACTTGTATCTTTCCTCATACTGGAAGTTGATCTCAATACCATCCTTGTACCACTGTGGTTCAATGTCATCTTCATTGACTTCAAATTCAATTTCAGCTCTTTGTCTCTCAATGACCTTTGAAAAAGTAAATAAATAATAGAAATAATATTTTTTTTTTACTATAGTCTCACTTTCCATTTCCTAGGTGAAGGTTCTGGCCTTATGACTGCAGATTTTTGTGCTATGACTCTTGATGGTTAGATATTGTTGCTCTTCCCTTGCATTATTCTTTGAGTGACAAAGCTGTGATATATTTATACATCTGTATAGGCCTTACCTGAATATCTTTCTGAGCGCTTCTGATACGAATGTCACGACCTTCCACTATCAAATTGGCACTGGATGTGTTTCCACCTGCTACTACAGTGTACTGACCAGCATCAGACATCCTTGTGGAAGGAATGATGAGACGATGGACATATTTCTCTCTCTGAATTTTCATTCTGAGCACATCAGAAAAGAAAATGAGCTAGATATTTCTTGGGGGAAAACACACACCAAAAGTAAATATGGTCTAGAAGCAATAATTTACCTATCACCAATCTGGAGTTCCTGCCCATCCTTCATCCACTGGACCTGAATGTCAGGTTCTGAAACCTCACATTCAAAAATAGCCCTCTTCTTCTCCACCACTTTGATGTCTTTAATATGCTTCCTAAACTCAATGTGACGAGCTAGGGCAGAAAAAAATAGAGTGAGTGCCATGACGTTCTGTAAGCCACTAGAAGTCACTAAATATCAAATCAAGAGAGAAAATACCTTCCACATATAAAGTGGCTGATGAAGCTGCTTTTCCAGCAACAAAAGTATATTCTGCTGCATCACCAAAATGCACATTCCTTATGGAGAGGGAGTGTGTAAGCTTCTTTGTTCGTATCTGGCATTTATCCGTTGATTTTATTTCTATGCCATTCTTCAGCCATTTATATGAGATACCTTCATAGTTGACAGTAACTTCAAATGTTATTGTATCTTTCTCTTCGGCATTGATGTCTTTTAGCATGGAGGTAATTAAGATGGCTAAAAGGAAAGAAATGGACGTGGTTTGCTTTTTTTCATTCTGTTTTACTTTATTTTAAATGCATGCTAACGAGATAAAGGATGCTTCAACTTCTTTAAGACAATTTTGGAAATATTAAAAGGTAGGTTTTTTGTTCAGAATCAGTATTACAATTAAATCTCCCACAACTACTGAATGACATAGGAATCCAAATTCTGTTTCCTATGGTGACTTGGCAATTAGGCAATTGGCCTAAAGAGAACAACGTGGGATCTGACTTACAAGTTCATTGCTCCTAAATCTCTTTAAAGGATGTAATTGAGGCTATTTAGCGTTATTAAAAAACACCTCTACAACTGTGCTGGTTTTGTCAGAATTTCATTAAGTCCACGTGTTAACACAAACTCGGTACTGGTAACTGTAAAATATTCTGGCTAATTTAATTTTGACGTACGTTTTACAGTCAGGGTTGCGCTGACTCTATCATTTCCACAGACAAAGGTGTATTCTGCAGAATCTTCACTGCTTGTGTTCATGATATTGAGTTGATGGAGTTTCCCCTGGACAACTATTTTGAACTTTTCACTCATTTCAATCTCCACACCATTTTTCAACCAAACAGCAGGCACATTGAAATGAGACACTTCACATTCAAAAGAGGCAGTTTTGGTCTCAGGGATCTCAATATTTTTCATGGTCTTTGTGATGTGTATGCCTAAAAGGAGGGCAAAAAAGACAAGAGAGAATTTTTTAAAAGTTGGTATGTTTGGAAGACTACAAAGAACCAAGGGTAACAGGCTATGAAGTGTTAGGTCAAGTTGCTCAGTAATGGTGTAACAATTCATACAATTACTTTCTTAAAAACTTACAATACTTACTTTCCACAAACAGTTTTGCTTTACACTCAATTTGCCCAACAAGAGCTGTGTATTCTCCAGCATCATCAGGAGATATGTTATGCAGCATAAGCTTGTGAACTTTCCTTTGAGAGATCATCTTGTATTTATCACTTTGTTTAAGCTCAATATTTTTATGGAACCACCTGACTGGTACAGTATCATGGGAAACACTCAGTTCAAATGAGACAACAGCATTTTCCAAAGCAGTCACATCCTTTGGCTTTTTGATGATCTTGACAGCTAGAGGGAAAAAGTTAGCAATATTCAGTACTGTGTATGATTTGGATTTCAAAACACACATAACAGCAAATATTCAAACCAGACTGACTTACTTTCCACATGAAGTCTGGCATTTGCTCCTATTTTTCCAAGTTTAAAGCTGTAAACAGACTCATCGGTGACAACACAGTCTTTGATTCTCAGTGTGTGAAGAGTTCCTTTCACTGTAATTTCATATTTGTCACTTGATTGAAGTTCAACACCATTTTTAATCCATAGAGCTCCTTTCACATCAGGGTGTGTCAGTTCTACACTGAAAACTGCCTCCTGGGATTCTGTCACTGTCAAGTTCTTCAGTGTTTTCTTTATCTTGACAGCTAGGGGAAAAAAGGAAAAAATAGATCAAAATTAAACCCTATACTAAATATAATAATTTAAATAAAGCTGAATAATGGTGCTTCATTTTATGCATATAGTAATTTATACAGTTTCCAGCAAAGTGGTGTGCTGGGAACACAACAAGGAAGCTTTGCTCGTAGCATCCATGAGAAATGTTTGCTCTCTGGGGTTTTGTTTATCTGTTTTGTTGGTTAGTTGAGGATTTGTTTGTTTATTTTTTGTTGTTGTTGTTGGATAGGTTTGGGGTTTTGTTTGTTTGGGGTTTTTCATTTGATTTATTTTATTTTGCTTGTGTCTTAAGGCCTGGTCCAAGACATAGTGAGTGATGCTGGAATAAATCTCATAGGCATCAGTTAGTTATAAATAATACTGACCTTCGACCTTCAGTTTGGCAGAAGTCTTTGAGCTTGCTATTTCATAGCTGTATTCACCCATATCCTCCAGTTTTGTCGCAGGGATAATAAGCCTTCTCTTTACACCATCAGATTCAGCATGGTACTGGTCTGTCGTAGCTAATGGTTTACCATTTCGTAGCCACTGGCCCTCTGATTCAGGATTTGCCACCTCACATTCAAAAACAGCTCTTTGGGACTCGGCCACAGTCAGGTCACTGAGAGGCTTTGAAATGGCACCGCCTGTTGGGAAGAAAAACATGTTGTTTTGTCGTGTTGCTGGTCAGCATTCCCCCATACAGAAACAAAAAGTAGATGCTGGAATTCTTTGCCCTAATTTGCAGCCTGCCAAGAGTCATTCTGAGCTCTGTGAAAAATCAAGAATAGAACATGACCTGAACATTACAAAAAGATGTTTCTTAATTCTGTCCTAGTTATTCTCTTTTATTTTATCATCAGCACAGATATATTGAGAACACTCAAGACAAAAACCCCTCTTTTGTACGTTAATTACATCAAAAGCATTTCATACTATGGTTCTGATCTAGTAAACACTTACTAAAAAGCTCTGAGAAGTCAAATTATACTAATCACAAAAACTAAGGGGAAGGGCAAGGAGAACATAAAAAAAAAGGATAAATTAAAGACACCCCCACTGAAACAGCACTACTGTTACAAGTATGAAATACAATATATTGGGCAGTTTTTAAATCACAATTAAATGAAAATTAATTACTAACCTGCTACTATAAGCTTCCCAGATGTTTTCTTCTCTCCAGCATAAAATACATATTCTCCTTCATCATCTTTCATCATCTTCACCACTGTCAATTTATATATTTTGCCATGTGCTTCAATTTTATATTTAGGACCAGCCTTTATGTGTTGGCCTTTGAATTGCCAAATTACATCAATCCCTGAATGGGAGAGCTCGACCTCAAAAGACACATTCTGTGTTTCAGTGCAGGTGATGTCATGAAGACCTCTAATAATCTCAATTTCTATAAAAAGAATAAATTATAAATTTATTAGTTGTTTCCACAGTTTTGTTTTCAAAGAAATTATTTCACAAAGAACTTTACATCTTAAAAGACCCCTACCTTCAACTGTGACATTGCAGCTTGTTTCAACTTTGCCAACCATTAGTTTATAACGTCCTTCATCTGATGCATGGGTTCTGGTGAGCACTAGCCTCTGTTTAGTGCCTTTGCATACAGCTTGTACACGTTCATCAGGCTTTATTTGATTATCATTTAGGTACCATTTGGAGGAAGACACATCAGGTGCTGAAACTTTGCATTCGAGGATGGCTTTTGTTCCTTCAATTACATGAATGTCTTTTAGAGGCACCACTATTTCCACACCTGCCAAGTTAGAAAAATATTCATCATGAGAAAAACTACGCCTTTAAAAAGTAATCCTAAAGGAGCCAAAAATCAAACACACCTTCAAAATCATCATAGTGACTTACTGTACACTGTGATCTGTCCAGTGGTTGACAGCTCAAGATCAGGAACACTAAAAGAGTAAGTTCCACTATCTTCCTTTGTGGCATCTTCTATGAGCAACATATGTGATTGTTTATCCAACACAATGTGAATACGGTCACTTGACTGAATTTCTTGTCCATTTTTCATCCAGACACCTTCTGCATTTTCTAGGGAGACTTTAACTTCAAGTTGCACGATATCTCCCTCACAGACTTTTTGATCAGTAAGTCCTTGAAGAATTGCCATGGGACGAGCTGTGGAATTAAATGAAGTTAATTAACACTTATAAGAGGCAGAATATTGAACATTAAAGCATTATGGGATACAATGACATAGCTATAATTACATGCTATAATATAGAAAATCTATAGTATGTAGACAATATAAGAAATGCTTACGCTTCATCTTCAGTTTGCAGTGAGTCCTTTTTCCATCAACAACAAAACTATACTCTCCTTGATCATCTTTATTAACATCTTTTATAGTGAGGATCTGACGACCACGGCGGGATGCAATCACATATTTAAGATTAGAAGTGAGCTCAACATCCCCGTGATACCACTTCCCCTCCACGTCTTCTGGGATAACCTCACATTCAAGTTCACCTGAGAGGGATTCTGGCACCTCGACATCCTCGAGTTCTTTAACAAACTCAACTGCAGCACCTAAAGGCACATAATTACATTTGTGAATAAGCTTGATTAGATACTCCTGAAGAAAAATGTTATTAAATGATCCTAAGGGAATATATATATAGTGTAACCATTTTACATAAATAAATCTCTAAACTTTCATACTGGATTCCAAAAGTATGGAAGCAGCTCAATATTTGTTAGGGTGTTAGACTTCTGTTTAAATAGATTTATTTCTTTCTGAAGCTGGTTTCACTTTAACAGTATGGCATGGTACTGAGCTGTATGCCTCTTACCTTCAACAGTAAGCTTTGCAGTGGTTTTTATGGATTCGTCTTCTACCAGTGCACAGCTGTAGTCATCAGTATCAGACATATCAATTGTTAATACAGAAAGAAAGTGAGCCTTTCTGTCTGAGTGCATCCTGTACTTGTCTCCAGAATGAATCTCAATTCCATCCTTAAACCATTTCACTTTGACAAAGGGTTCTGATGTTTCACATTCAAATGTTGCCATGGAGTCTTTTGCTTTAGCAACAACATCTTGTAACTTCTGGGTGAAGCTGACTAACTGCTTGGCTGCAAAACAATATATAATGATCAACAGAGCACTGACCAAACCGACATAACACGCTATGATGAGCAGTATGATACGTAAGAGAATTGAAATTACCTTGTACTAACAGGAAAGCATGGCTAGAAGTTTCACCAGCTATATTGACTGCTTTCACCATGATGCTGGCAGAATCATCAGAAGTCACATCTCTGATAACTAATTCGCAAACATTATCTTCAGGCCAGTACCAGTACACACGGTCAGTCCTTTCAATCTGAACACCATTTTTGAACCACTGGCATTCAGGATCTGGTTTTCCCACCACTCTCACACGAAAGTGCACATCTGTTCCTTGGGCTACAGTCTGGCTTTGAATTCGTTCAAGTATCTTGGGAGCCTCCATGCTTGGACTAAGCTCCACCTTCTCTGGTTTGAATGTTGGAATGGTGATTTTGCCTTCAGGAGGAAGTTCTTTTTTCTCTTCCTCTGGGATCTCTTTGGTCCAGTGAAGAAGTTCTTCTTTTGTCTTTTTTAGCATTTCTTCATACGATTCATCTTTTTTGCGAGATTTAAGTTCCACAGCTGTGATGGCTTCATAGTAGCCCTCTTCAGTCCTACGCTTGAATTTACTACGCAGCTCTTCAGATTCCTCTGAAAGCTTTTCATGAGTTATTCTTTCAGCCCTTTTCAGCTTCACCACTTCTTTGGTTGTCGCTTCTGCAGGTTTGTCTACCTTCTGTACCTCAAAGAGAAGTTTTCCAGGTTCTGTAACTACAGGCTCATGTTTGGGTTCAGGAGCACGACGAAGAACAGATCTGAAGTCTTCCCTCTGCTGGATCTCAAGTTTCACCTTATGTTCAATAAAGCCTTCTGGATTCTCTGCAGTGACTCTCACCTCTCCTGTGTCATAGGATTTGCAGTCCACAATATCTAGGTAGTAGATTCCATCGTAACGGAGTCTAAACCTTTTGCTTTTACGGATGAGCTGTCCATTGAGGTACCAGTTGACCTTGGGCATAGGATAGCCAGTTACACGGCAGCGGAATCGTGCTGTTTCACCTTCAAGGACTCTTGCAGGTTCAGGAACCAAAACGATTTCTGGTTTTTGTTTTTCCTTTTGGTCCAGTGCAACTGCAGGTAGAGCACCCTCATGGGCCATTCTTTCTAACTCTTCAATTCGCTGGAGTCCCCTTTTGCCTTCTGGCAACTGGGATTCTTCCACAAGACTTTTCTCATCCTTCACGATCAGAGTAGCAGATGTATGGTCTGTACCATATTTGTTAGTTGCTCTGCAAGTAATGACTCCACTGTCTCTGGAATAGGCTACCCCATAGTCGAGGCTACAGTACCCAAACTCATTGATCATGCGGAGTCTGTTAGCTGCTTCCAAGGGTTTGCCATCATGCAACCACTCCACCACCATGGTTGGGTCACCAATTGGTGTAAGCCTGCATTCAAAGTGTGCTGGTCCAAATTGTTTGAGCCTTAAAGATGTCAGCTTCTTCTTAAAAAATGGTTTCTGTTGCTTTTCTTTGTCATAGAGATCTCCTTCCTCCCATTGCTCTTGACCGTAACGCAGATGGAGAGGTTCTAACTCTGGTGCTGCAATCTCCTTGGCTCTGTAAGTTCCTTTCGGAATTATTAATTTCCTTTCTGGTTCAGGTTCTGTATGTTCAACTTCAACATTTACTTTGCAGCGAGTAGTGTCCCGTCCAGCTTTATTGATAGCAGTAGCAGTATACCATGCAGCATCTTGCCTGGCAGTTGATTCAATTTTAAGGGCAGCTGCCCCTTTGGTTCCCTCAATCCTGAAATATGGAAAAAAAATTAACTATTTTTCCCTTCTTTGTCATTCATTTTTGCCCTTCTTCCAAATTAGGTCAAAGCCTCCAAAGGCAAATCTCTGGAGGTAATAGACAAGTTTTTTATGTTTATTCATGTTTGGGAGTGCAGTGCCTAAGAATCAAACAGATAAAGATAATAAAAACCAGTCTTAAATTCAGTGGCAGTTTTGCCTGCAGAGGTCTTCAAAATCAGAGACAGAGAAAAGTTCACTAAATCTCCGTGATGGCTTTGCAGAATAGAAACTGTATAAAAACACAAGCTGGAAAAAAAATGGAGCTAATCCTACAAGATATTTCATATCTGTAATCCTTGCTGAAATGCAAAAACCCTTAGTGAATCCCTTGTGTGAAACTGTAAGAGGCATTTTGCAGGATGGTGATTATTAACTACTTAACTTACATAAAGTATTTGAAAGAAAATAAAATAAAATTTAAGTAAAAATTAATTTTAAATAGATTTAAATATAATAAAAATTCTTACTTTATTTTTGGATATTTATGAGGCACAATGATGTCACTGTTCTTGAGCCATACAATGTCAGGATTAGGGTTACCAGTAGCTTTCACTGCCATCTCCAGTCTGGAGCCCTCCTTCACGCTGACATTCCTCAACCTTTCCACAAAGTGTGGTCTGACTAGGTCTTCCTTAGCTGAAAGAACATGGGTAAGTTATCACAAGAGGAAATGACACGGCCATGGTTTTAAATAAGAAATGCTCATCAGACTGCTAAAAAGAACATGTACAGAAAATACCTTCCACAGTCAGTGTCATTGAGACTGAAGCTTTGCCTGCCCTATTCTGAGCAATGACAGCCCATTCTCCAGAGTCATCAGGCATTGCAGGAACAATGATCAATGACTGGGTGCCATCTTCTTTAATCACTATTTTATGGGTGTAGTCATTAATCACTTGTTGACCTGCAGATACACGTGAAAAGGAAACAGTTGCCATCAAAACAGTTTCAATGAGATATAAAAGATTTTTAAAAGATTATTTGTTGATGAAAATGAGGCTGACATACCATTATGGAACCAGTATGTCTCTGGCATAGGTCTGCCAACAACTTTTAAGTCAAATCTTGCTGTCTGACCCTGTGAACATTTAAATGATGTAGGTTTCAGCACAAAAACTGGCTTATATAGTCTCTCTAGTTGCCCTTCGTCAGTTTCTTCTAATCTCCGGGCAGGAGAACGAGAAGGAGAACTGCGGGCAGGAGACCGGCTTGGAGACCGTGGAGAGACAGACCTGGAAGGAAAAGATAAGACAGATATGTATGACAATGTCCTATAGCAGTGGACTGACATGATAAACAGATTTCAACCCTTGCCTTTCTCATAATTTATTTTAAAGAGGTTGGCCAATTTATCTATCTGAGAAATTGGGACAAAATTAATTTTTATTTGTAGTTGATTTTCTTTAGGTTTTTGACAGGAGCCTGTAGAGCTGAATAGCATTAGGATACACTATGGCCAAGGAAATTTTTGGGTTTTGGACAGTGCACAGATATGGGTGTAATCCTGTGTACGTTTGTGCGTGGATGAGTATGTGTATGGAGACTGAACATAGGACATGGCAATGCTTAATTTTTTCTGTTGTAGAAATACAGCTATTTCAAGGGCAGGAAAAAATACTTGCACACCACACTACAGCTCCAAGTGCAGAAGATAATTTTTCAAAAATGTGAGTACTTTAACAAATAAATACAGTTATTGAGGTTGTAAATCTGATACTGTGGCTGGAAATGTATGCGAATGATTGTACTCTGGGAACTGCATTGCTCATTACAAGGGAAAATCAGACAAAAAGTTAGCACATAAATCTACATGAGTCATGAAAACAGGATTTAGAATTTTTCCAGAGGTATGCAAACTCCACTAACTTGAGCTTATTTAACTGCTATGTAATGAGTTTTTGGACTGCCTATCACAGCAGACTGAAGTCCTGTAAAATTATATTATCATGTACCTACCTGTATCTTCTCATAACTTCAGGTCCTGGCATATAACCTGGAGTTGCTGTAGGTGCAACTGGCTCAACATAGAGTTTTGCTGAGCAAATGGCATTTCCTTTCATATTACTGGCAAATACAGTATAAATTCCCTCATCTTCAGGTAGAACAACAGGCAAACGCAGAGTGGCGCTGCCATCTTGCAGAAGTTCCATGTGGTAGCGCTCTCCATGCCTTATACGTTTGCCATCTTTGTACCATGCAACCTGCATGGAAAGAAACAGTAGACTGCTATGTGAACTCTCCTAAAGACAAAGATCCAGTAATGACTTATACACACAAGACATTATAACTTGCTGTTTTTCAGCTGAAAAACATCACGGCCAGTGTATATGTGTTAAACACTAACATTTTTACTTGAAATAGGTAAGACTAAAGTAACATGCTTACACAACAACCTGAAACACGGGTTTTGGAGCTAGAAACAGATAGAAAGCCCATTTTGATGACGAGCAAAGTAACCTAGACTGGACTATTACAGTGTTCCCCAGTGGGCTGGGCTACCTCACAGATACTCAGGATCAAGACCAACTTAACTGGTAAATCCAACCTACCTCTGAACTGGCTAACCCACCCAACTCCATTCTATTAAGGGACAAAAGGAAAATTCAACTTGATATCAAACCAGGAGACTGGATTTCCTTTGGGAGTTGTTGTTTTCTATGCAGAATGTAGAATGTCTGACAATGAGATGTTAAGGGATATTTTCTAAGTAGAGCATCAAATGATTTATAAAAAAAAGATTATACGGATTTGGGGTACCTTTGGCAATGGATATCCAGATGTCTTGCAATGGAAGGTAACTCCTGTCCCTTCAAAGGTTCTGTAATTCTTTAATCTTATATCAAATCCTGCTTCTACAGCTTCAGATTCAGAAATATCAACCATCATCTCCTCTCCATCTTCTTCGAGAAGTTCATGTAAGGTAGTCTTAATAATTCTGAGTTCAATTTCCTTGATAAGTCTTTCTTCGAAAGAAGAAATGTGGAATTCCTATACAGAAAAGCAAGACTATTAGTTTTCTGTGTCAAATAATGGCCTTGCAAATAAATTATTTGTATGGTAAAATGTCGGTACCCAAAATTAATATGGAGGGATAGACATACCTCATCTTCTACAAAAGTTCTGACCATCACTGTATCTTTTGCCATTTTCTTCCTTATTAGAGCTTGCTCTTTTTCATACTCTTTTTCAAAGTCACCATAGGAAATAGGTGGGGCTACCTCAGCCACTTTTGGTTCCTGTACGTATGCAGTCGTTTGAGTTTGGTACATCATTTCTTGTTGCGATTTTATGTAGGCTTCGTAATCAGCTAAGAATTGAGAACAGATTAATTTTGATAAATTTTTTTGTTTTCACTGGATTGAATGGAGAAAACAAGTACAAACTTATTTTACTGGTTTTGGTGATTCAAGCAGATTTTCTGTCTGTTTAGCCAATAAATACAAACAGCAACAAAATGCAAATATATTAAGATGAGCTTTATAAACAGGTGGAAGTCTTCCTGTACTACTTAGGTGTCCTAGTTTTCAAAGTGGAAGCACCTGCAGGGATTATTTCACAATTTCTTCACCATGACTCTGTCTCCTGAAAATTTTTGTATATTGTTACAGAACAAATAAAAAAATTAAACTAGCTTCTTTCCCTTTAAGATAATAACCTATTAATTGATAAACCTTCTTTTCCCACATCACTCTCTGAATGTCTTGCCATGAACATGGCATGTCAGCAGAGGAAGGTTCCTATAACTACACATTCTAGCAAAAAATAAAGTCCTTCAAGGGCCTGATGTCAGATACTCTGTCTAGTAGAAACAGAGACAACAGATCTCCCTTTGTGTTTCTTGAACTGAATAAACTAAGCTGCAAAGAATTTGCAGCACAATTTAAAATCTTTTTTCCCATTTTGAAGCTAATTTTAAGAAATACTGTTCCCATTTCCTTAATCTAAAATATACCTTCTTCTAGTAAGGAGACCGTTGCAGAAGCTTCTCCAAGTTTATTACGAACAACAATAGTGTATTCTCCGGCATCGTCGGCAAAAGTCATGGAAATTTCAAGTTTGCATTCCCCGGTTTCTTTTTTGTAACTCACTTTGTATCTATAGGAAACATAAAAGTAAAAAGTCTCTATAATTCTGGACAGGCTTTTTAGTGAATTTGCTTTTAGTTATACAGTAAATGAGACACACTCCTAACTTGTACAAGGCACAAAAATAGAAACTTTTGCAGGCAGTTCTCACTGAATGAACCTACAGAGCAGCGTATGAAAAATAACCATGCTGAAACTAGAGTACTGGACAGCTTTCTTTTTGTTACCACTAAATAAATGGGTTCCAAACAACAGTACTGAAATACCAGAGGTCTTGTTATCAGACACAATATAATGGTGTATTCTGTGTGCATCCTAGTATGGGTCATCATAACATGATTATTTCAATAATGCTATAAATGTAATATTTTTTCTGAACTAGAAAGTATGTTGCTTTCTACAGACAACACTTACATGGACAGAATGCAAACATTGCACAGACAGAATAAAACAAATGCTAAACTTTTCTGATTTTTTTATAAGGATAAGTAGCATTTCTCATTTAATAGTCTTCTGAATATTTATCTTTTAAAACTTAGCAGCCTTTCACACATTATGACATGATCCTATAACTTTTACGCTAAAAAAAATGAAAATGCCACAGAAATCAGGGTATATTATTTGGCTCAGCATAAGTAAGTGAATGAAAATTTTGACATTGCCAATTAAATATGCATAAAAATTATGTTAAGGTAGTTTTTGTGCATTGTATTTCAAGTACCTGTAGCCAGTCGTTAGAGGAACTCCGCCTTTTTTCCAGTAGACATGTGGCTTTGGGTTGCCCCCTACTTGGCATTCAAAAATAATGCTCCCACCTTCAATTAATTTATGCACTGTGGGTTTTCTTATGAAGAAAGGAGGTATGGGTTCTCCCGATACTTCCTCTGCTGCAGCAGAGACATCTTCCATTATAATGTCCTTTGTCTCCACATAGCTGAAATGAGATTTCAGTGCAGGTAAGTGAGCTGATGTCTGAAGCTCTCATAAAACAGGATGCAAGAACCTAATGACTGCAGTAGGAGCAGTCTGTTTAGAAAAGGGACTTTACCGTTTCTCTTCTGTAACAGCTTTCTCAGAAATGGTTTCTCGAGTCTCAATTTCTTCAGTAACTACAAGGCAAATTTGATATAGTGGATTTTAAAATATCTCGATAGGCCTTAAGCAATGACATAAAAAGAGTTGTAGAGTTGACATAAAGAGTTGTAGAGTTGACATAAAAAGAGTATGTAGTTAGCTGGCAGAGAGGGCTAGGTAATTCCACCGAGGAATCAAGTTAAGAGCCTCCCATTATCAGCCCATTATCGACTTTTTCCTCATATTCTCACAGTCCTTTTACCTAATAACCGTGAAATACAACTCAAGCCATGTGTTTTAAATGTTTACGATGCATTGCAAGTAATATACAGTTAACAAAATTATTAACTTCCTATAGTGACAAGAGGGACTGTCCAAGGGAGCACCAAGGGAGGTTTAGTTTGAATATTAGGAAATCTTTCACCAAAAGGGCTATCAAGGGTTATCAAGCATTGGAACTGGTTGCCCAGGAGTCACCTGGGGCTGACTTTTAAATACCCTCTCCACCCTGGAGGTATTTTAAAGACATGTAGATTGGGCACTTAGGGACCTGGTTTATCAGTGGACTTGGCAGTTTTGGGTTAATGGTTGAAATCAATGCTCTTAAAGGCCTCTTCCAACTTAAACAATTCTATGGTTCTATAAATATACTCACCTTTCACATGTAAGTGGCAAGAAGTGCTGACACTCCCAGCCTTATTGGTAGCAGTGCAGGTAAATCTTCCACTGTCCTCTGCAAAGGCTTCACGAATCACAAGGCGAGCAAGTCCTGCTTTGAAAGTGATCTGGAAGTCCATTGAGCTCTCAATTTTGTAGTCTTCCCTGTACCATGTCACTGTAGGCTGAGGATGACCGGATATTTGGCACTCCAGAGTGACAGACTCACCTTCAGTCACAGTCTTATTTTTGAGGCCCTGTGTGACAAAAAGTAAGTATCACAGTCAGTATACATTTTCAATACTAAACAGATATTTAAATATTTAAAACATATTTGAATGGAAAATTTAATGTCTAGTTCAAAACCGTGTTCTGCAAAGCAATGTATGCAGGAATAAAAGAGGGGCATTTTCCAAAGGGAAGTATTTGAAACTGGATTTTAGGATCTCTGAATACTGCTGTTATTAACAAAATGAAAAGGCAAGTTCACATTTATGCAGACAGATCAGCCTACTATGTGACATAATTGTGAGGAGTCACTACCATGAAAGACATCAAGAAGAGTTTGTATCAGAGATAAATTATATGGCTGAGTAAACCTAATACAAATTTAAGAAGATTAAATAAAGCCAATTTTTAATGGTTAGGTATTCAGCGATAAAAGTTAGAAAACAGAATGGGTGACAATCAAGTGTAACTCCTCTAAAAAGGACATAAAAATTACTTACTGAAACTAAGGTGGGTGGGGTAGCAGGGATTTCTGCAGGCACAGGAACTCTGGCGGTTTCTGTCACCTAGGTTGTTTAGAGCACAATAAATGAACAAAGTCAAGGACATAAGCAGCATCATTTAAATGAGAAAATAAATCAAGTAATGTGTACTCTTGCAAGTCATAGGCAAATATTAGGTCCTTACAAGGATTTATGTAAACCAATGAAAAGATAAAAGGCAGCAGAATGCTTTAAAAGTGGAAAATTGCAATAAGAAAACAGCAAAAAAGTGAGGCTATTCTACATTTTTAAGATGAAAGTCAGTCAAAATGACAGAAATTTGGTCAAAAACATACCTTTGCTTCACCTTCTTTATGCAGCATCAAGTGTTCTGTCCGCACTGCTTCACTTTTAATGCTTTTCTCCTTTTTAGTCTCAACATCATAGTGACTCTTATAGGTCTCAGCAGCCTCTCCAAAGGGAAACTGTGGAGGGGAAACTGGCTCTGCTTTTGTCCTGACTTCGTGAGGCTTTAGCTGAGGTGGTTTCACAGGCTTGGTGATCTTTTGCGCGGCAGAAGTAGCTGATAACTCTTTCTCCAGAGTAGCCATGGCAGATCCAGCTATTGAAACCTAGAGAACAGAAGAGAAAGAGTTACAGCTTTGTTGCTATCTTATTTTCAAAGGAGAAAGTGCATTTCTTGAGCAAATTGCATACACAGCGGTTGCTCCTCAGTTACTTGGTTTTGACATTGCGAAAGCTATATGTAAAAAAAAAAGAGTATTAGATCGCAGTATTAGAATACCAGAGATACAATATCCTAGTATTATTTTCGATCTAACATTTAAATATTTTCTTTTTCAGTTTAGAATTTGATCTTGAAATGGTCAAGAAGCTAAGTGCAGCACAAGAAACGTTCTCTCCATTTATTCACTTGAAGCCTTAGATTCCCATTTAATCAGTCTAATACTGAAACAAAGAATACTACTAATTATATAACTTCCAGTGATTAAAATAACAAAAGAGATTTCAAAATCTTGTTATACGTGAAATAACTTTTTTTAAAATGCATAAATGTTTAATAAAAATATTTATAACAGTGTTTAATTGTGTTTGGAGGAAAATAATTTTTAAATTACAGGTGAAGAGAGAAAGTATGCTTGAATGAGAGAATTAATTAACTGGGAAATTTTAATATTATGTATAGGAGTCAAACGAAGAATGGAATGAATAACATTAAAAATGGGTGGTATCATATTATGCAGACAACCTGGATTTTTTTCTATTTCAAAAAATTAGCTTAGTATGTATTAATTAGCAAGTAAGAAAAATGCAGTGTGCAGGTGAACTGATGCTCATAGTAAGATTAAAGAGGGATACTTCTGCCCTTTATAAAACAGCTTGCATGACAAATATCTCCAATTTCACTATATGTGATGAAGTACTGAAGCTGCATCCCCACACAGTTTATAAGATTAGTTAAATAACTAATAATAACAACAAATTATATTTTAGCAATTCCTTCGTCTGTTTACAGCGGTGTTCTTTATTAGTCAAACACGCCAACAAAAATAGCTGTAAGGAGCATACAACTCTTCCTCTTGGGGAAGCATCACACTGGAGTGTGGGAGGAAAAGCCGGATGGATTGGGTGGCCTACTGGCTATTGAAAATGAGCATGTTCCTCGTGGATACAACTTCAGCTTACCTCATACGTATGATCTGGTTTAGGAACAGCAACTCTGGAGACCGTGAAGTGAGGACTTGCTGTGCGAGGTCGCGGGGGTTCAACACGAATCGTTTTCTCAATTTCTGTTGTTCTTTTTATCTACACAAAATAATGAAAAAAGTTGTTGAAAGTGATGCTGTTCTTTGAACTGAAACAGATTTCACTGGGACATAGATTCTGGAAAAGAATGTAATATAAAAAACGTGTCTAACCTCTTTTGATATATGAACTTCCTGCTTCTCCGGAGCTGAGATATGTTTCTCTGGAGGAACATAGACCTTTTTAACTTCTTTAGTGACAACATGACGTTCTGCTGGGGCCTCGGAAATGTGGTCTGTTACAGTGTGCTCTTTATAACCATATTCCAATGTTTTCTGCTTTACATAATCTTCATCGGCTTGTTCTGGTTGCCAGGGTGATCGAACACGTGCCTGATCAACTGCTGCAACAACTGTAGCTACAGCTTCAGCCTTTTTTCCAGCTTGAGTCTACAAATAACATCGGCAGAATTTGTACACATATTCATCATTATATTGAAAACTTGCATACATGGCAAATAGTTATAATGCTCAATATATTCCAAAGAGAGGGTGTAAGGTTATGAAAAAGTTAACGATGAAAAGATCAAAAGTATGCACTTGTAAATACGCTTGAGAATCAATAGATTCAAATGCATACATGTTCTCTAAGTGCTATCTCTGCACATTCAGAATATATTTATGCTTCTGTGTTTTATACATATCAATATTTGTCTGCAAGCCCAGTTTTAATACTTTACAGCCACATTTGTGTCCACTTGTCTAAGAGTATGCAGGGATGTAAATATGCACATAATTTTAAAATATGATCATCAGCTCCATATAACTCTTGCAAATGTAAAAAATGCATCTAGCATCTAATGTGAATGTATTTTTATTATGAAACAGAGCCATAAAAATTTTTACAGCAGGTATGTCTCTTAATTCAGTGCTGATCTATTTTAAAGGATTTTTCAAAAGAAGGGAGACTGAGATGTCTGATAATTTGGAAATAATGCTTTTGTATCAGGACTTGCATTTGTTTCTAATAACTCACAAATACTGTCAGCTTCCGTGTTATCAGGGTCCAAACTTCTGCCCAGTCAGCCAAGAGTAGGTAATAGGGTGACTTCTACTAGTGTTTACTATTACTGTCATAACTGATCTGGATGTAGCAACAGAGCATATGATACGTACACCTTGTAAGTGGGAAAAACCCCTAAGAGATAATTGCATACTGACTTTAAAACCATTATCAGCTTAAACGAAAATTACTTAGGTGAGGCCAAAATGTGATAATTTATAGAGACTTTGTTTTCTTGTTAAAGTATTGTTTAGGTAACAGGGACCTCTTATTGAGTATCACTGTCAATTTCAAAATAATTGTTTATACTGACTTGAATTTGGCCCTAAATTTACATCATCTAACAAGGGACTGAAATTGCTTAGCAGTCTGACTCCTCTGAGTGAGTTTTATATGCTTTACTCATTTACTTATATTTTATAGAAGTATTTTATGAATGTACTACACTGTAGGTAGACTTCAAATAACAGCTGTTGGCAACTATGCTATTCTTCCACACTTAAGAGTTCCTGTATTGTAGATCTTTCCTATGTGGGAGTCCTATCACAACAAAGCAGCGCCAACAAGTGTCTGATGGTCATAAGTAACAAACTGGACAGACCTGAGTGGATGTTAAAGTTTATGTTGTACAAAGAACAATTCAAACCTCAATAAAGAGAAGTTGTTTCATCTGACAGCCATACGGTTACAAGGAATCATTGGGTAGAAAAAAAGATTGCGGAGTCAGAAATTTCAACAAGTAAACATTACTTAAAAGCCACTGATAGAGAGGAGACTGTCACAGAGAAATCATACTATAGC
The DNA here is from genome assembly GCA_013400235.1 of Oriolus oriolus. Taxonomy (NCBI): domain Eukaryota; kingdom Metazoa; phylum Chordata; class Aves; order Passeriformes; family Corvidae; genus Oriolus; species Oriolus oriolus. The sequence continues at coordinate 1,071,943 of VXBT01012252.1, read as the reverse complement.
CTAAAGTATGACATTTCCTAGCAGGATGGGAGATAAACCTCTTCAGCACTAGAAACTTAATCATACTGACTCTGTTACTTGACAATCAACCCACTTAATGGGTGTGCTTTCAGGAATTAATTTGAGAGCATTCTGTTGTACCAAAGTAGCTCTTAAAAGGTGAGGTTTGCAGATAAACCAAATTGTAACAGTATATTGGCTGTAATTCCTTCTCCAGTTCTGGACACTGTGACTAGTGCTTTTGTTTTAGCAATGGCAATTATTTTTGGAACTAAAGTAGTTTTCTCAGCTTCCTTTTTAATCTGTTTTTTTATAGCAGAAATAGAAGTTTCAGCTGCATTCAGTCTTGAAAGATACTTGAACAATGAGAAAACATTTTGAAATGGGAACAGGGAAGGAGAATTGAAGGGTTAGCTCCTTGTGCACTGCACATGTCTTTGTGTTACGTGTATATGGATAAGTATTGTTATACCCTCGCACCTATTTAAATAAAAGTAATGATTTTAAAAAAAAAAAGTTAAAATGCATTTCAGGAGTCAGTCAGTCCATTCCAAACATCAGTCAGAAGATAATTATGAGCATCCTATTAATGAAAACAAGAGAGGAAGATCAAGGTGAAATAATTTAGTCTAATTAGCAGTAGGTCTAAAAGTTTGTAAGTGGAATAATCTTAGAAGAAATGAGCTGGAAATGTAGAGTTAGTATTTTTTGAGGAAAACATGAGGTTTGTAAAGAAGAAAGGATAAAACCCAAATATGGTTATAACAGTGCTATTCACCTTTTCATGTGTTATGCTCACTTGTTCTTGTTTGGTGGCAACTCTTTCTTTACTTTTCGATATTATGACCGGTGGTTTAGGCTTATCAGTAGTAATTACTACCTTAGGTACAGAAGGTTTCATATCTTCCTTTCTTATCTATTTTTTATGGTAAAGAAAAATAATAGTAATTTATTATGCCTGTTGTCAAGATTACACAACTTTTTTGGAAAGCAAGATAATGTTTCTAAACGTATATCAAAAAGAGAGAAACATGTCTTCAGAATTTGTACCCAAGTTATAGCCCGTCTTATATGCTGAGAGAAGTTAATGCAATTGCATCATATTGCATTAATTTTTACATGAATGAGAGGAATCTTTGTACTTCCTAGTTTGTGATATATCATTATGTTTTGTAGACACTGTTTGCACAGAAATTAGTATTATTGACTTAACAGCTATCCCCATCAGTTGAGTGGTTCCACAATATGGTCTAACAGAGGTATTCAACCCTCACACAAATATGAATTTCATTAAATAAAACTCCACTCTACATATCATACCATGAAAAATAACCTTTAAAATTTATATTCAGAAATCTGCCTCCAGAGATGAATTTGTCATTAAGCATCAGATGAAATTCTGTGTACCATGGCAATAAAAGCCCTAATGATCAAAGGATCTGTAAGAAGGGCAGCTGCACTGCTCTGCAGACAGAGCTGCTGTGAGGTCAGGAGAACTGGACCTGCAGAGATTTTGGTCTGGAATACCTTGTTTTATAAAGTTTTTGATCAGTAATCTTCTCTTTGTAAAGAAGGACAGTAAAGTTATGTAACAGATTTTATAAACCAGAGTATCACAATGAACTAAATGTTGTAACATTTATTTACCTGTTCATGAGCAATGTGCACTTGCTCATGTCTGGTAGTTATTTCTTCTCTAGCTCTTGTTATTCTTTCCTGTTCTTTGGCTTTGTCTGTGGCAATTATTACTTTGGGTACTGGAGTTTTTTCTGGTTCTTTTCTCACCTGGACATTTACAAATAAAGAACTTTAAATTATATTTTATTTTAAAATATAAGATATGTTATTTTCAATGTATTTGGAAAAGAGCACAGAAATTAAAGGGAGCAAAATGTCAAACTGTATTTTGAAATCATCTAGTCTGGAAACAATCATAACAACACGAACAGACTTTGCATAAAACATTTAACACAAAAATAATAAAATATTCCATAAATGCTTGCTTTGATACTTACAGCAGTACTAAAAAAATTGGCTCAGAGAAAAACTGTCCTGCATTATAATGACTTTGAGTAAGTGTAGGATACTAAAAATAAGTTTTAGGAAACTTGCAGTTTGACAAGGCTTCAAATGCCAAGTTCAGGTTAATGCCCAGGTGGATTTCTGTGTCTCAGTGTTTTAAAGAGAAGTTACATTTTTTTCTTCATGCATTTCTACTATAATGCAATGTAACATTCTCTATAAAAGCTGGTCTTCTCTTAAATCACATTTTTATGATAAAACACATGCTAAAATAATCTGAATTCAAATCACTCATTGGTGTTTTCAAAACTTATTTCAATGGAGAATGAGTTTTTCCTCCTTTTTTATGACCCACTGTGCTGCCAACAAACAAAGCAGATTACAAATGGCAAGCTTAGAGACAAAATCCAAACGCACCCCCCCATAACAAAATTTAAGAGCTAGTTTCTACATGTCAATTCTTTAAATGATCAAGAATACTATCTAGTAAATTACCATAAAATAGATGAAAAAAAATGAGGTTTGTCTAGGTTAATGTTTTGCAACTTCATCTATCACAATCTAAGGTATAAATAATGGAAGTGAAATAAAAAAGGAAAGACAGTAATCATAGATAAGTGACAAGAAAATGACAGCAGTGTAAACTGGAAGAGTGAACATACATAAAAGGGACAAATAATAAGAGTATCTCATTTGTCTTGTTCATAGGCTTGTCTTTTGTATGATATATCAGATTTTTGAACAAGGTTGGGCATAACAATCAGAGGTAAAATCTGTATTCACCTTTTCAGGAGAGATGTGCCTTTGTTCTTGTGAAGTGACAATTCCTTCTCTAGTTCTCGATATCACAGTTTGTTTTGTGGCTTTATCACTGGTAACTACTACCATTGTCTCCTTTTTCATCTGATTTTTATAGCAATAAACAAAAAAAAAAACCCAAAGCCTTAAAATTCGTTTTAAAAAATTGATCATCAAAATAAGAGGACAAGGAAAAATAAGAGAGAAGAGAGGAAAAATACTAAAGGAAAATTATTTTTTTTCTAGTGGGGAAATTATAAATGAGATATTAGAGAAAAAAAATTCATCATTGTAAGAATAATGTTAGAGAATAAATAAGAAGAGAGAATAGAGGATCACTTGCAGAGAAAGCATCCTTAAACTTAAAAAGAGTAATTAGTTCAATCCTGTTATGATGGAATGCAATGGTGTAAGTGAACCTGAGCATTCCTTTACAGTCTAGGTGTTCTAGATGAGTATGCATGCTTTTGCAGTGCACTGGGTAATATCTTGTTAATTCCTCACAGTGAATCATGCCTTGTTTGCATGTTGCATGAAGGGATGAAGGGAAATTATAGAATGTCTGTGCTCTATTTCTACCTGCTCGTGAACAGGCTGAACGTGGACTGCAGTCATTGCTGTCCTTTTAGAAGTTTGCTCTACAACACTTGGAGCTGGCTCTCTCACCATGGCTTGATCCACAGCAGCAACAACCGTAGCAATAGCTGCTGTTTTTTCACTGTCCTTTCTCACCTATATTAGTCACATCAAAAGACATTTTTTCATATTTTGCATACATTCAGAAGCAGCACAAAACAAGTACAGAGACAGAATGTTGCAAAGAAGCATTTCCGTATCTGCGGCAGAACTCTCTCAGCAGCAGATGCACACATTTTTACACACAGCCTCTCAGACTCCACTTAGCAGATCTGTCCAGCAGTGATGAGACCCCACAAAAAGCAAACCCAGTGTTTTTTCCAGAAACAGACTTTACCTCTCTAGCACCAGTGGCCACCTCGCCAGCGGTAGCACCAGTAACGGTAACTTGTTCTTGGACCCCGTATCTCCCCTCCCATCTTTCTTCAGTCACTTGGGTAGTGCTTGTAGATACTTTTGTTTCCTTCATCTGGGCTTCCATGGTTGCAGTATATCCTTCCTGCTTCCAAGGAGGAAGGACATCAGCCCCAGCTGTTGTCACTACATGTGGTTTACGGATTGGAGATGGAGATTTCACTGGTCTAATTGGTGATGTGGAGATTCTCCCAGCAGGAGAAACTGACCTATTGAAAGAAAAAAAGAGTATTAATTTCATTAATCTACCGCCACGGAGTGACAACTGTGTAAACAACGTCAGCCTGAACTTGAACTCTCTCCCAGTTTAGGGTGTCTTCAGTAATGTGTAGTGTGATTTTAAGAAAGGTTTTTGAGAGGTTCTACTTGTAAATTACATTAACTTGTTTTTAACATTATGCCTAGTGTGTGTTTTTGTCATTCTCATAACTGTAACTTGTCTTTGTAGTAGCTTAATTTCCAAAAAGAAATAAGAACAAGTGGTAAAAGAAATTTCACTCAACCAAATACATTTGAAATATATTTGAAATATATTTGAAATACATAATGACTTTGCATTTGGTGTATCCTGATAGGAATAATATAAAAGGCTCACTGGCTGTAAATACTACAAAATACATTTATGGTCTAGTCTCTGTAGCAAGACAAAATTATAATTGTAAACAATTTATATATAAATGTCATGTGGTGACCACCTAGCAAAACACCTCGATGTACTCCTGTACTACATTTTATTTTCATGTATCACCCATGTATGTACACACTATCCAGGCAAGTTTCTTATCAGTGCCTATATTTTTCCCCACACTTAAGTTTACAAATCTCAGACACAATAATTGATATCCACTTGGAAAGTGCTAGTTTCTAAATTTTGATATTCCAAAAATTCAATCCTAATCCTAGCACACAGTTTTAAAGCATTTTCCAAAATTCTTAAACAGGTTTTCTAACTTAGAATTTCTTTGAGTAGAATTTTGTGTGCTGCATTTCCAAGAGAACATTAGCAAATAGCAGCAGTAGGGGGCAGCATCATCATATTAATTTTTAGATTTATTTTTTTCCAATGTGTTGTATGTTGAAAAGGGGCCTGACTAGCAAGGGAGGACAAGCTCCTAGCTCCATATGTGCTCTAGATGGCAGTATTGAATTCTTTTTTCATGCATGCAGTTTGTTAGTTACTGCTAGTTGCTATCAATCTGTTTATTCCTGTCCTTGCAAGTTACTCTCAGTGAGGGAAAATTCACCAGCACACCTAGCTCTGGCAACTTAAATGGGGCTCTTCCGAGCACTCAGCTTGGAGACATTCCTTCCATGATGCTGGTGCTTCTTGATACCGAAACTGCAGGACTTTCAAAACACTCTTCTCTTTACCTGCCCCTTAGCAGACCTCATGGGGTCTCCCAGACCACGAGCCTTGCTCTTCGAATCACTCACTTTCCCTCTCGAGACCCTCTACACAGCAGAGCTAAGCTTCAGTTTTCCATAACCACATTTAGCTTGCCTACCTTCAAAACATTTTTTCCATAGTTATTACCAGCACACACATGGAACATGAACTCAAAGTTTTTTACATATCCTTTCACTCTGTTTGGCACTCATCAGTGTCGTTGCTCTTTTCTCTGTTCATCTAAAATAATCAAGGGCCAACTGCTCTACTGTTTTCTTCTCTTTCATCATGAAATGGAGCTGCAAGTCCTACTTTGGCTCTATGTAGAGCAATCAAATGGGATTTTCTACAATAGGGAATAGAAGTCTACATAGGAGGCACGCGCTTCTATAGCAGTGGCAAATATAGCACATTACAGCTCGCCATTAGAATAAACCCGGTCAGTGATAGGTCAGTGCATTCTTTCATTTTATACTATGCTCTCATTCTACAGCATTACTGCTATTTGTGAAAGTGATTCCAAATCAGTATTGCCCAGAAGAATAGTAATTTTACCTTACTGGTGAGGGTGTTGGTGCTCTGACATGTCTTACGGGTGATGGTGATTGTCTAACAGGTGACGGTGATTGCTGTCGTGCCATTTGTGCTTTTGCAGCAGTTGTTGGGGTTGGTGATTTTGATGTAGGTCTAGGAGGCATTCGTGGAGGTGCCTTGTGTGGGAGCTGTTGGGTGGTTGCACCTTCTACAATCATTTCAACGCTTGTAAGTGATCTGGCATCAAAGTGGGCTTCAGTCTTCTACAATGAAAAGCAAGAAAAAGAAAACTAGGGTGAGGTACTGTAAAATCCTCCACATTTTAGCCATACCTGCTTTGTTTTTGAAAATTATACCTTTTCAATTCTGGCTTGTCTTGTTTGTGAAATCTGAGCAGTCGAAACAATTGTCTTTGTCTTTTTAGCAGGAACGGCTTCTTCCTCGCCTTTTGAAAGAGAAAGCATGGTCAGAATAATTGCATATGGCAACAATCATATATCAACAGTTGGAGAAAAAAGTGAATGGTCAACTTCAGTTATATAAAAATTTATATATATACAACAGAAAAATAAATAAGCAACCATCTGTTTTGTCTTCAATATCTACAGACAGATAATTGTGAAAACAGTTGAAACAGTATTATTGCATTACCAAGTCATTAGAAAAAAACTCAAACACAGCAAAACAAAATACATTCATTGTAGATTCTACATATCAGTCCTGGATCTAAAATTATTACAGAGTCTCTAAGCCTGACTGAGGTGAAATCCAAGCAAGACTGCTCTGGGTAGCACGATTCCCTGCTACAATTCTCTAAGAACTGTCTTCATCCTTACCAGCCTCATTTGCAAGATCATGTACAGTTATGCAGTCTAATATATCTATTCTATCAAAGCCAGCTTACAAATAAAACTTTGAGAGATTTACAGACCAAAAGGAGAACAACTCAAGGTATCCCACACTTTTTGCCATCAACTACATCCTCCACTTAAAGAAGATCCATTCTGGAGAAAAGGTCCTTTTAAATCTCAAACAAAAATCTTTGGTGAATTTCATCAAAGACACTGCTTTTTTCATAGCAAGTTAATAACTCTTGAGAAAGAAGTTATAAATTAACTTGTTGATATAACTGCAATGATATAACTGCATATTGCACCACTACAATTAATGCTCTGATTTTCATGGCCTGCAATTTCAGCTCTGTTACCTTGAATTAGCAATTCAGCTGTGGAAGTAGCACGTCCCACATTATTTGTGGCATTGACGGAATAGGTGCCGGAGTCTTCAGGATATGCTTCTGCAATTATTAAGCTGTAAAGGTCTCCTTCTTGTAAAATTTTAAAATCGGGGGAACTTTTGATTTCTACTCCATCCCGATAGAACTTCACCACAGGTGTAGGGATTCCAGTCACTCTCACGTCAAGTCGAACTTGACTTCCCTGTCTTGCAGTCATGCTCTGTAGTCGTTGTGAGAAGTTTGGTGGTGCTGTTCCAGCTGCATTTTTATTGAATAAGTAAACAGAAAAACAACGGTGTCTGTTAAAAAGAACTGCAAGTAACTAGATACTTTCATTACTAGAAGTGCATGAGGTCTACTTCTTCTTCACATGCTACTGATAGTACCTTCTGAAACATTCAAAACATTAGCAGTTGATATTCCAAAATGCAAACACCCTTAGCTTTATTCAAGAATTTAAAATTTCTGGTATTTCTGATTATATCTATGATTGCAAATGTTTCTGGAATTACAGATACATTGTTTGTAACCATAGGCATTAGGCACAATGTCTTGGTATGGCCCTTTATGTGACTTATTCTCTTAAATATAATTGATACCATTAGATTTCATTAATGGCTCCATCCTGCAGAACTTTATCCTTCTTTTACGAGCAATTTCAATGTAGCTAGCATGAGAGACCACAGGAGCAGAGGTATAAGGCCTGAGCCAGAAGATTGTAATTATGAATAAGAGTTTGTGAGATCAAGATTAAACTTTATACAGTTAAAATGTAAAGGACACTGTAAGACATTACTGGTGAGAGCACATGCCGAATTCTAGACTCCTTTAGGAAAAGGAATGAGGTTTGCTATTTTTTTGCTGATTATGTATTTAAAATCTGAACCATTTCATTTTGTGTTACCCTTCTATCTCGCTCACACTGCTAGCAGGCAGAGGTGCCTTTCTTCAGCTGCTTTGTACCTGTGACAAGTAGCTCAGCAGTACTAGTTGCTTGCCCAGATCCATTGGTGGCTTGGACAGTGTATCTTCCGCTGTTGGCTTCCGTCACGGTGGGGATCACCAGTTTAGCGCGGCCATCACTAAACGAGATCTGCACACCGGGCAGAGTTGCAGCAGAGAGAACCTGGCCATCCCGATACCAGTTCACCTCAGGAACTGGGAAACCTGCAGAGAAAGGGGGACAAATGGAGATTAAGATATTTTGAAATGCCAGATATAAAAAAATTACCAGAATACACACTCATGTATACAGAGTTACGGTGGAGCATAATGCCATAGGCATGGATATATGTCCAGCGGCAAGGGAATTTATTTTTAGAAAGGTCTCTAAAATATACAGAGCAATAGGGCGGCTGCACTGCCTCCTGTATTTAGGAAATGGCTTGAATAATGAGAGGACTGTAGTGATTGGCAATCCTATTAAGAAATAGATGTTAATTAAAAACCATGAGGGGGATGAATTAATGCATGTGAGGTATTTTTAAAACTTATTTGCTAGTATCTAAGAAGGATTTTTTATTGCTAGCGTATTTATCCAGCATATTTATTAGTCTGGAGATAATGTAAAGATCAGTACCTCCAGCCATATGAAGCATTTGTTCTAACACTACCACAGCTTTAGAAAATGAAGTGAGAGAAAAAGTGACTGCCGTAGACATTAAAAACAAATGCTAACGAAGTTTTGGGGGTTTTAATTTCTCTTTCTGGAATTTTTTGAGTTTGATCAACAGCAGACATCTGGAATCAACTGTTGTTCAAATACATCATGCTTTTGTTGTCAGGGTCACGAGCAAGAGTCTTCCGGTCAGAAAAATTTCAATTGTACCTACAGCTGATTTTTGATTTTAAATGGTGATTTTAGACACCCTGTGGAAATTCTCTTCCCCGTGTTCTACTCAGCCAAATTTATTGAGCAACTTAAATCCATTTGATGAACAAGTAAAATTCTTATATGAGCCACATAAGGGCAACAGGTAATTTAAGGAAATGGTTCCAGATCAAAGTCTTTTTTTCAGTCCTAGAACATCATTTCTTGGAAATTAAAATCCCTGCAAATTCACTTCATGTACATCTCCACTCAAACCAAATCACCAGTTGTGCTGCAGGGGGGCTCAGGACTGAGATCCGAGACTGCATTTACAGATGAATTAATTTTCCCAGTTCTAATCTCTGTGGTTTGGAAAACCCCAGGTGCAGAGAGTTCTGCTTTCTTTCTAGAGCATCCTGCCTATAAACCGAACAAATTATTAGGGATTTTAATGTGCCCGGAAAATGACTGTGTGAGACTAAAGTGAAAGAGAAGCTGAAATATGTAGATTGAAGCTTTTACTGGTTGCCTGCAGTCGCATCAGACTTGGTTAGGAAAGTTTAAAATCTTACTCACAGTAAAGCACTGATATTTAGAGAAATGTACACAGAAAGAGAATGTGGACAGTTTTAGGGAGGATGAGAAATCAAAAGAGTAAAAGTACATTTAAGCATTGTTAATTTCACAGATGGAAGTTATCAAACAGTCCTGATGGGATGTTATAATTCAATTTTGAGCTATTGGTGTAGGGCAACTTAGGCATTATCATGATAAATATAGAGTATATAGCAGACTCCAGTGATATCATTCAGAGCTATGTGTCTTCAATATGTGTGAAAATTAGTTTTAAAATGTTTTAAGCAAGGCAACCCCCCAAAAACTATATCCTCAATATTGAATTTACTATGTCCTCAAGAGTGAATTTCTTGGAACATTGTCAAAAGTTCTATTTTCTTGTGGTGGCATTATATGATGATTAGCAAACATGGGAGTTTCTGTGGTAGGTTGAAAAAGGTCTGCATTTTTAAAATGGAGTTTATTTTGACGTCTCAAACTGCTATGTACAAGGCATCCAAAGCTAGAAGGCATTTTAGAAATCTGAGCCCAAGTTTATATCAAAAACTCGACTCCACAAATTTACTAGCACTCTGCTAGTCCCATGTCACAGGGCTAGGTAAGATCAAACTAGATTAAAGATATATGTGCCTGGTCTGTATGGAGTAGGGGTTTACTTCCACATGTCCCAAATGACGCTATGATTTGTCTATTAATTATTAGGACAATCCTTTTTCATTTTAAAACTGTCCTTGAGGTTTTTTGAGCTTTAATGCCAAAAGAAGAAAACTGACCCGCAGTGCCTCAAATTCACTGCTTAAGTAATTGAATTGAATAATATTCTCCTGACAATGATGTGAGAGGAACTGCCAACTTGTGTATGATCTGAGTGCTGCTTTCAAAAATGAGCACTATGTAAAGGCTCTTTGCACTGGGTAATACTGAAAATACCAATTCAAAAAAAGGTAAGCAGGGTACAGGTTAGTAATTTATGAAAAAACTCAAACTTGATCAATACTGTGGAGACATGAGCCTTGGCACAGTTCTAATGCCAGCAACACTTCTGACTTTCTTGTCTCATGACTCCTCAGTCACTGGTGACCCAGTAGGACTCCCCCTGTGACCATGTCCTGGCTACTCTGGCATTTGCTGCTTTTAATAACAGGGTTTGTGTGTTCTGTGCTTTCTGTTACATGCTGGGTATGCTCACCTGATATCGACCCTTTGTAATGTGACACTTAATTCGCAGTCTAATACAGCACCACAGTTCATTTGTTCTAGTTTACACACAGCAAACTTGCATCTCAGGTGGTTGCTAAGCTCTTCTTGATACCCTTAGATTAACTGAACTCATTTGAATGAATACATTTGAACTGTACTTCTGTATTAATACTTGACTTCTATATAAAAGAGCAGTGTTATTAAAAATAGAGAAAAATTCTGAATTTCAAATGCACAGTAATTCATGACAGGTAGAAAGGGCAAACATTAAAGCTGGATAAAGCTGTGCAGTCCTTTATTTATGCAATTAGTTATAGTAAAAAACCTGTCCTTTTTTTTATGCTGTAGAAAAACAAAATGCCAAGCCACTGACAGATCTTTCAACCTTGGTGGATGTTTTTAGGGCAGGAAAGATATACCAGAATCTCACAATGTGAAAAAAACCTAGCAAGAGGTTGACTGACAAGATATTTGAGGCTAACATACAAATATTGCATATGCTATTAGAAAAACTGCTGTATCTTCACTTAGTAAGAAATCAAGTTCCCCTCCCAAGTACTCCATAATATCGACACAAATGAAATTAGTCAAAATCACACATTGAATAATAATATTAACATCCTAACTTTTTCCGATGGTATATTTAGATATTCACAGCAATAATAGGTACTGTAATCATCAGTGAAAAAAAATTCACAGAAAATTTACAGTGTAGAACAAAGAAGAGAAAATTGGGGCAATTAACTCAAATAAAGAGTAAGGGCCAAATAATAGAATGTGGGATGAAAAAATGTCATGGATGTAGACTGCAAGACATGTTCAAACCCCTTGTGTGAGTCAGTGTTATGCAAAGGGACCAAGGGATGAAATACATGGACCATAGATGTCAGAGATCTTTTTAGTTCCATAGATCATGTGTTTGCACCTGTCACAGAGCATCTGAGTAGTGCTTTATGGTATGTGGATCATCACATTGCTAATGCCTGTAAGACAATATAATTCCACCAGCAGGAACACATGTCATTTCTCCTTAGTCACTGCCGAGGTCAGAGACACTCTTAGAACAGGGTATTGGGTCTCTGGTAACGTTATCTCAGGGGTTTGCATGTTTTTCACAAGACAGGGTGTTTTAGTAGTATGTGGACTGGAGAAATCAAGCACCCTTTAAATTGCGTGGCATCGTTATATTGCATAGACAACATAAATTATATTAATCCAGGCTTGTGCTACCATCATGATCACCAGACACATCTATTATTTAGCATACTAGGTTTTTCTACCCTCTTCAGTGGCCAGGTGGGCCTACATTTTGTGCTTTTAATCCCCCTCCTAGAACCCTGGAATTAAATAAACTTAAGGCACAGAAAGTAGAAATACATCTTAGCTAGAGTAAACCTTAGCAAAAGGTCTTGGAAGAGCTAGCATAAACCCTGCTTTTTTGCACCCTGACTTTTAATTCCAGTCGTCATCCAAATGAGATTATTCCTTCTGCAGCCACATGAAGTTCTCTTTTATTAGCACAGTGTGTATTTTTACATATATACATTTAAAGGTATTTCCTTCCAGTTTTCATGGTTCTACCCATGACATGAGAGTCACACACCAGTGGCATGGCAGGACAATTGGCTACTGCTTGGGCAGCCGTGTAAGTTTATGCAGTATGTTTGTGGATATTTGACAGCACCTCACAGTGCTGATCAGCACTGTATGATATGGATATATATACGTATTTCAGCACTCATTTTACCCATTCATATCAGATCATGACCTATGAAAAGTGTCATCATTTTCCATTAGAAAAAAAATTAGTGATAAACAATATCAAACCTTGGAAGAATGAATCAAAATCTTACCACTAATATGAGCCTCAAAGGTTGCGGCACTACCCTCCAGTGCCACAACACTTTGTAACGGCTGTGTAAATGTTGGTGCTTTTGTCGTCATCTTTACAGGCACTCTGCAAGCAAAAAAACCCTATAATTAGATATCAGTGGTGAAAACGTTATCATATGCACACACTTCTTGCAAGATTTTAAGGATATCTGTAATTACTCTCTGAACAATTTACTCTTCTCAGTTTTAAGTCAGAATGACCTGGTGAAAGGTAAGGACTGTGGGTTTTGACAAAGTTGTATTGCAAATTACCCTTGGAGCATGCTTGGCTGAGCTGGATGGGAAACCATTACATTTAGTGGAGCTGTGCTTTGCCATTGCAAGTACACAGCAGGAGATGAAATTCTGCTTGACTCACTGTGTGACCTTCTACAGGTCATTCGGCCTGCCTCTCTTTGTCTATTAACTTTTTTATCTTATGAGAAAATAATTTCCCTGTATAATTTTTTAAAATGTGTTGCTAGTGCAAAATATTTGCATTCTGCAATGAGAAGACAACTAGGTCACTAAGTAGCAATTGAAAAAAATATGAAGGTCTACAATGTATTTAGCTTAATGATTAACAAAATGCCAGGAGACTCTATTCTAAAAGCACTCTAAGTAGTGAATAATTTCACTTTACAGAAGCATATTGGTATTAAAGGTGCAGATAAAATTCTCCTCTTTCTTAGAGAGTATCTCAGTGGAATTTTGAATATGGGAAGACAGCCACCTTCGAAATGTGAGCTAGGATATAAGGTAGCCACTGACACTGATGGCTTGAACAACTGCAAAGCCAAGTGAAATCTGAAAATTTGCTTTCTCTTGCTATGCCACCAGATCCTACTTTGAAATAACACACTGCCACTAGAAAAGCTTGTGTGTTGATATTTTATATTTGCATGACCTATTTATTTACTAATGTTGAATCATGCAGTTTTTAAAAATGTGGCTAATATCTTCTTAATATTACCATACATCCATTAAAGTTACATTTTTTTCTCATTAAAAAATTCCACTGAGAGCATATCAGGTCTCAACAAACAAAACCCACAATTTTTCAAGCCAATTTTACTCACATATTTACTTCAGTTTACTTTGGCTTTTGTGCCTGATTTTATGACAGTCCCAATCTTAAATTAAAAATGAGAAAGTGAGGTTTCTTTCACAATGAGTCAAGTTTATTCTACCTCTCATAGGGGTGAAAATTCTTCATTACATGAGCTCCTTCATAGAAATCAGGGCCTGATGCATACATGCAATAAGTGCATAAGAGCAGAACAGGATATTGTATTGGCATTTTCAAGTTCAATTACAACTATGTTTTGAAGCTCAGCTAAAATAAATGGAAATAATTTTACAATACAATTAAGCATTATGAAAGCTTGTATATATACGTAGTTTGTAGAATAGATCAGAAATAATTTAATTAAGTAGAACTGCCATTGAGTTCCCACAAAGTTTATATATTCCATCGTCCAAGCAAATTCTGGTGATGAACATCTGATCTTATAAGGCTTCTTGTATAATTAGAATTGAAAGTATGCATCTAAAATGTCATGTTCCAGAAATAACCTTCGCAGCCATGAATGACAGCAGACAAGTGTTCCAGAGCTGCCGTGTAACTGATACCTTAGCAGTTGTTTCCCTTAAAAAGTCATCAGCGCTTAGCTGATACCATATGCATTTTATCAGAGCTATTCTTGGAGCTTCTCAGTTTATCTCTCAGTAGCATAACCTTGAACACTCCCAACAGAAAGGAGTTTTTAAGTTAAGAACGTTTCCATGTGCTTTTAAAATCTCAACTTACTTAGTCTTCAGCAATAAAATACACTGGAAAAAACCTTTTTGCTGAGAGTTATCAAAGCTTACTCCAGAAATTAAGGATATCATCTTGACAGAGAATTTAAGTGTTTCATGTCTACATTCTGAAATCTATACCCCCCCTTTGAGCAAATTTATAAATAATAGATTGTATCAGGATTATTAATGACTGATTAAACCCTTATTACACCAGCAGAAACATGCTACTAACCTGATCTCTCAAAGTGCCTGCAAGAGTGGGCTAAGCCCAACGAAATCTTCTTGAACGACGTCCTTATCCAGAGTAAGATTATTTTAGACAATCCCAGCATGAGAATTGTAGAGCCTCTAATCATAAAAACAAAACTACACCGTCTTGACAGTGTAGTTTTGTTTTTTTGCAATCCCTACACCCGAGGCGAGGCGGGGAATGCACGACTGCTCAGAAGTGCTAACATAGTTGTTTCGCTTTATATACCCCAGCTCTGCTGACGGCTCTGCCTCGTCACGTCAGTGCCAGCTCTGATTGGTTTCCTGAAAGAAAGTATCTTGTGAGAGGGGATTCACTCTCTGTAACCACACACCACCTGTTGGGTTTGACTGACAATGCTAATTTTGGAGGCACAAAAGGGATTCACTGAGGAAACCTCAGCCGTTCCAAACCTTTTGGTTTATAATTTGATTTAGTTTATAAAGTGCAGTTTACAAGCCGTTACAAATATCTTAAGTCATAATCACAAGACAAAGAAGCATTTTAGCAGGGCACATGGACAAGTCAGAAGTCATCATATCAGTGAGATTCAGTCTTTCTTTCATTACAAAACATCCAAGAAGCCACACCAAATGCATATGTCAATCATCAGACTAAGTAAGTAAGCTGAGCTCAGACAAGTGGCTGCACACTATTAGAATACACCGTTTAAACTTTTTTTTGCATAACTTTGAATTGTAAAATTGTGTTTGGTAGTATATAGATTCGGTGCTCTAGGGTTGTTTCTGTTTCCTTCACAATTTTTCTGTTGGATGTTCCAAGCAGTTAAGCTTAAAAAACAGTAGCATACAATGTGCAGAAACACACATTTCCTGAAAGTAAATTGACACAGACAAATACTGTCATTTTTAAAGAAGAAGATTTTACGTCTAACAGCTTTTTTTCTAGACCTGTGTAGGCCTTGTGCAGACCTCAGACCATGGAATAGTGTATTGGTTTTACAATTTCCACTAACCCAGCTCTGTCACTACACAGCTAACTGTGCCATTAGAGTGCTTGCTTCTGAAACAGACATCAGAGTTAGAAGACTACTCTTGTTTATGGCTGGAATGGGAGGTGTTTTACCACACCACCTCATCTGCCTGTTTCTATTCCTGCCTATCTAGCAAACTCTTTATGCACATAACTGGCTCATTAGACGACTTACTTAAAACTGCTTGCTTAAAATCAAGCATGTGCTTATCTGGTTTGGTAAATGGAGGACTTCAGTCTGCAGTCACCAAGTTCCACATCAAAAAGCATCTCCCTGAAAACACCAAGATAAGGAAACACAGACTGGAGTTTTGTACTATCAGCTGTGCTTGTGTTTGAAAACAACCTGAAGGAAACCTCCAGCAAGAGAGGCAGAAAACACCAAGGAGAGAGAGAGTTTCTCTGCTATGTTTCCTGAAAGGGAGACTTAATGTTATAGTTTGCAGATCTGAAAGAAATAAGAAATGACATATTGCTGTCATCTCATAAAATAACTTCAGAAATTTGATCTGCCCCTTAATTTATCCATCCCATAAGATGGGAACTTCATGGCTGCTCTTGGCCTGCAGCAGTATCAACAGCAACACAAACTGGAGGAAGAGCCTCTACACTGGTACTACCTGAACCCTCACAGTGGCTGAAAGTCAGAGTACTATGGCTCATTTTTAATTTCTTGTTGCAAATAGACTTCAAAGAGCCTAATCCCTCTGGACAAGAGTGAGTATGATGAATATGACAGTAAATGCAACTCTATGCAAAGAGGGGGAGGTCAAGTTAGCTTGTACTAAAAGATATAAAATGTTCAAAGCAACTTGTGTAAAGGGTATAAAATTTCTATTTCTAAATAGACACCTGCTAAATTAGCAGACAGTTGTTTTTCTCTGTAGTTAAACACTTACATAGTCAGTGAAAAATCAAACTTGAAGAAAAACACAGGTTAGTATTTGCAAACTTAAAAACTGCAGCCAGCTTAATGATGATGTCTAAATCAAATAAACAATTAAAAAGTTTATGAACATGTGATAGTTTTTAAATGACAGAAATATAATGGCTGTCACTTTTGAATTTGAGATGGTCAGAAATTTGTATGTTTCTATTTACATCAAGTCAACAATGACTGATAACAATAATGTTACAATGGAAAAAAATTTCTGCATTCAAATACTTAAACCAAATACATTGTATTTTTTAAAACAAATTCCTTTTTTTTAACTTTTACATTTGCTTTTAATCGTCTGTTTCCATTCCAAAAAAAGTTTGTACCTTCTCAATTTTTTACTTTGAATACAGAAATGGAATTAAACAGTGGAATATTTATCTCATGTCTTCAAGGAAATATGAATTATTTATCCTGCATGCCTTCTGTCACATTTATATCACATGATTTTGACATGTTTAGTGTCACATAGTGTACCCACAAGAAAAATCAGAAGGACAAATTCTGTCATACTGCTGGTAAAAATGACATTATTTCTTTGCTCTAGCATCAAACAAAACTCAGCTCCAGATAATGACAAAGACTTTTTTGTCAGGAAGATATTCAAATTGGGGATAGTTACTAAAATTTCAGCATCTGGTTCAGTCTGCTACTGCTTGAAGTATAAACTATATATTGCCAGTGTTAGTATATGTACTACATTGTAGGTCACAACACATTTAAGGAGTATCAGGTGATATTTAACACAGTGAAACATTGCGGTGTGGACACCTGCAATCTCTTTGGATGTTTTAATCACTTTGATTAATTGAAATAATCCTAATGACTTGATCAGTGGAGCTGCCTTAGCAGGCCTACATGAACATGCCTTGAAGCTGAAGACTCTAGTCAGAGATTAAAGACAAAATTCATTCATTCTTGAACAATTACAATTTCAAAGTGCCACCTAAACAAGTTTTTACTGTGCTTTTTTGAGTGGAATTTCATAATACTTTTTAAAAAATTCACAATCTTTACTTTTCTTCACTGTTTGTCAGGCATTAGTAGTGTTGTACTACCAGTGTACACTGCTGTAGCTGCACAGCCAATGTAGCACAAATCCTGCTTTCCTTCCTGGTCCCTTAGTCTATCTACAAATGCTAATTTGCAAACTGAGTAAAAAGAATTAGTACCTTTCCCATTTCCTTCTCTCCTTCCACTTTCCCTGTCTCCCTTACTTCTTTGTCCCATTCTTCCCTATACAATAACTATTATATCTCCTTTCATTTACTTCTTTCATTTTACTTTGTCCTCCGATCAACTATGAGAACCAAGGAAGTAATGAAATAAATAATTTGGTCACTTTATGTAAAACTTCTCACTGATAAAATGCTGACCTAAATCCTTATAGAACTGACAAAACAGAACCCAAAATATGTTTATATATTATATTCTTCCTGGATTTCCAGTTTTGCAAGTATACTTTAGAAAAAAAATTACTGTCCTTCCTCCTACCCACCTTCTTTCTTTAAACATAGAAATAACTAAAAAATTCTTAACTGTTAAACCACTAAATCCTGACTTGAAATCAAAACATATTTCAACCACCTTTATCAACTCCCCTTTCCCTGCTAGTACTACAAACAGTACTTTGTAACAAAACCTTTAGAACCTTAAATACAGGCTATAAATTGAGTTATATGCACGAGAATATCCACGTTTGTCTGCTGCAGCTGGCTTCTGAAAGGCTGGTGCATTTTCAGGTGCTAATGATTCTTATCTGAGCCACTGTAATTGAACGTGCAAGATACACAAACCTTTTTCAATACAAACTAAAACCTGCTTGCAAAAAACTGTTACTGAAGAAGGCACTGCCAGTTGCTTCCAAAGTAGAAGCCACAACTAAGGCACTAAGCGAGTTTTGAAATGACTTTATCTGTTTCATATGGGAACAACTTACTGGAAACTGCACTGCACATTATCAGGGTCCCTATTCACCACCTTCATGTTGATAGGAGTCACTTATGTCATCTACTTGGAAGTACCTAAGAAGGAGATTTAAGGATGTCACTTTTGACAAGTTTTCCTTGTATGTTATTTCTTTGTGTATCGTCCTCACACATTTACATATGTGGAACAAGAAAGAAAGAAAAACATTTACCTTCTCAGCACTTTGCCTTAGAAAGCAGGCCCTACTAACAAAACCTGGCCCCTGAATATATTTATTAAGTGTTCCATTTCCTTCCACAAAACAGTAATTAACATCATTGTACTGGGGACAAGTTTTATCTAACATTGAGACAGTCCTTAGCATTTAATAGATACATATATTTTGTCAATTTTGGAAACCTTTTAATAAATATATGGACACCTATGATTTGTAAAATGAAAAGAAACAAACACACTTACCATTTTTCATAATGGATCCATTTTCAGGGAACACTTGGAGCAATAGCTGTGTTCTTCATTGGCAAAAGAAGGTTGATGGATTTTTATTTATTTATAAAAACCACTTTCTACTATTTTGTAAGAAAACCATAACTAAGAACAGATATACAGATTTCTGGTTTGCCCCATGTATTTAAAAAAGCATTGAAATTTTTTTCCTGAGTTTTTTGTGAATGAAGAGGAAAAAATCCTCATTAAAGTTTTTCTCACAGTCTAAAATTGAAGAAAAGCAAAAAGAACCCAGTAGTTTAAATTTGATGAGCATCCAAGACCAGCAAGCACTGAATTCTACACTTTCATTTTTGCAGAATGAATTTCTAAATAGGAAATTATGTATGCCATACTAACAGACTCCAGTTGAGAAAAGAACATTAATTTTAGGGGGTTTATAATTTGGGGGGAAGGAGGGGATGGACATCTGATATGTACTTTGTCAGTCTGAATGTGAGTACAGTTAGAAACACAATTTTTTTCTGCAACATCTTTAAATCTAAGTAACATGTGCAAATGAGGGGCTTAGTTGGGAAAGGTAATTGCACAGGATCCATAAGATGTTTGACACTCGACTTCATTCCATTTTGGAAAAATCTGTGAGAGATACAGGGTAAATATGCAGAGCAAGTACCTCAGTCTGCAGCTACTATATTTATGTGCACATATACATAGCCTTGTGACTCTTCTGTGGGCAGGATGCCACTGACTTTTCCAGAACGTCAAGCAAGTGATTTATGTGATCAGGTGAAGACATGTACATGATATTTTTTTTCAGCTCATTTCCTCTCTCTGCCTGTACTTTAACTTGGAGATAAATTTAAGTTTCTGCTATCCAACCTGCATCTTGATGGAGAAAAATGTCTAATGTTTTTGATATTATGATTTAAGCAATTCTTAACTATGCTGTTTCAGTGCCAATTTTACACAGATGACATCTACTTGGATGAAGCACAAAAATGCTGCCCTGCTTAAATCCCTATCTGCTCTCTGTGAGAAGTGTGAGTGCATTGCTGTGGTATGCAAAACCAGAGTAGGTCAAATCAATGTGCATATAAAGAATGACAGAATGTTGGACAACAGGGAATTGCACAATACATGTGGATCTGTGTGTATCTGTGATGTGGGCCGAGCCATTGAGAGTGGACTGAAGCAGAAGTCTGAGTAGCATGAACCATTTGCAAGGTAGGGCTTTGAAAATCTGGATCAGATGGATCAAGCTGAAGAACTGTTATTCGCAAGTGTGAGTGCTTTGTTTACTGTTGTGGCAGTCAAACAGCCATCCAAAATGGAGCTCTCTCTGAGCTACTTTTTTCAATGCTGCAAGTGGATGACGCTGTGAAAGTCCTTGTCTTTCTCTACAAGAAGCCTTGCAGTGAATTGAAAAAGACACTTAAACTCTGAATTCAAGAGATGGAGACAAAGATTCATCATGCTAATAACTGGCCTACAGTCCAAAAGATTCAATTTCAGTTCAGCATTTTTTCAGTGCCCTGAATAGATATTGTAGCTCTTGAGGAATTATCTTGTTGAAGGGCCCTTGGCTATACTAAAGATGAGCTTTGAAGCTAGCACTCGTATCACTTCATAGTCCACTCCTGTGAACTGCAATGACAGGCACCAGCTGGCAATGGACTGTATTGTCACAGTAATCTAGTCCTGAAAGTAGAAGAATTGCAGTGAATACTCATCCATTATGCTGCCTTAGACAGAGACTTTCTCTTCCTTGAAGATATTCCTGCTACTAAGCAAGCATCAGACAAGGTTTGCTACTATTAGTAACCACTTTTTTTGGTGCCTGGCCGCCGAAAAATGTCTCAAAGCTGTTAGAAATATGACAATTAATACCCTATTTAATAAACTGAAGAATTCTATAGTTATAAACTCATTTTGTTTTAAATCCTAATTCTCTATATTAGCTAGTGGGAAGACCTATTAATGGAATTAATACCACTGATGGAATTTTTAGAATACAGTAGTGGGTACCAGGGAATCACCAAGGAGATCTGTAATTTTGAAGGCGAATGTTTTTCTCCATCACCCTCTGTTAGATTTGTCCAACAATCCAGAGCAAATCCACAAGAAATTATAAATCACTGTCTAATAAATGCTCTGCACAGGTGAATTTTAATATTGGTTTATTTGTAAAGAAACAAAATACAAATTTTAATCTAGATATATGTTGGAAAGCACCCAAAATTCATCTGCTCCTCACCCATGGCCAATATCGACTAATGGACACGGCAAACAACACAAACTTGCTCAGGAATCAGGCATCTTGCAGTTCAGTCCATCCTCTCTTCCACTGCATCAGGCAGAAGAATGGGATCATGTCTCAAACAGAAGTTAATCTCTTGTGGCCTCTCAAGTTCAAGATACACTCCTTGAAACCAGAGCTTCTCTTTAAACCTGTGTAAAAAAAGTCAGTCAATATTTCCCACATTTTTAATGGTGACACAGACAGGTCTTTGTGGTTTTGAGAAAATACAAGATTAGAGATCAAAAAAACAGTAATTACAGAGAGAACATAAAATATTCTAAATCTCATTTTACTGACCAGAAGACACTTTAGCTATAAACAACAGAAGGTGAGAGAAAAAATTTAGGATAAATCTGACCTTTCTGTATGGTCTACATGTTTTAAACATACTGAATTCTCTACGTGACTTAAGTAAAATTACAATGATCTTGAATGTTATTTTTTACTGCCACATCACAGCAATACAGAAAACCTGAAGAAAATATGTGGGATCAATGCTTCGTCAGCTGGGCATGAGGAAAAGTGTGCAGGCAGCTCACAAGGATAAGGACAAAGCTTTTAAATCATCATATGCAACAACTTTCCTTTATGTTTGCATGTTGCTCTACATCTAGATAGATAAACTTCAGGAACTTAAAGACAAAATAAAACTGCTCTTTCTTTTTTATCAGAGGCTAAATTAATGAGGCAAGATTTCATCCTGTGCTAGAAGTCACCACAGGGACTAGTGACTTCATGTATCTCATTTATTTAATCTCAAATTGCACAGTGGGAAGTATTGTTATCTTTAATCAATTAATGAACAATGACAGTTCCTGTCTTATTAGGATTGCTACTTACTTATTCTGAATAAGACTTGCCTAGTAGAAAACTTTGTTTATATATTCTATTGATGAAACTTCACATAGTTCCATCAGTTTGAACTTCTGGAATACTTTGTGTCTTTGACCTCTTCAACCTTACATTGAAATCTAGATTGAGATGCCTAGATTTCAAAAAAATATTTCAGTAAATGTAAATACCTTGCTCTTTCATCTAAAAATTACATATCTTTTGATGAAGAATTAAGTGGAAAAGGCAGTTACATATTATGCACATAATGTATATTACCCCAAAATAAATAGATTAGGAAGAGTGTTTGATGTGTGCTTTGTAAATTAAGGTCCTTACAGTTACTGCAGCAGTACAAGCTGCAGCATGGAATAAGATGCAAGTTACCTTACTGGAGTACATGTAGCCTTTGATCTCTCTCACCTGGTGTGTCCTGGGCTTGTACTAGCTCAGTTGTGGTGACATTCACTTCTTCTGAAAAGTATCCATCTTCCCATTCTGGTTTAGCCTGAGTTACCCTGGAAGTTTTGCGGGGTTTGTTTTTCTCTGAAACAAAATATGTACATTAGTGGGAATGAGTTGCTCATGTAGTAAGGCAACAAGGTGCCAAAAAGCATGCAGCTGGCAGGACGAATCACCTATCACCGTTACGAAAGCAGAACAGTGTGCCTTTCCAATTTCATTGCTGGCAACACAGATATATTTCCCAGAATCAGCAAGGACTACATTTCTCTTTAAAAGGTAATAGGTATCTCCTAATTTCTCAATCTGTAAAACAAGAGAATGCACATAGGAGATAATTAGTAGCGTAAGGCAGTATAAATTACCTTTCTTCCAAGAAAAATTTCAAGAACATTAGAACATACACTGATGTCTCCAGATACCACTTGGATATCATCCTTCATCCAGAAGACATGTGGTTTGGGCTTTCCATGTATAGTGCAATGCAGGATTAAATCTTCTCCTTCTTGTAGGGTTCTATGTCCAAACTTTTGTATGAAGTTTGGCTGTTTTCCTTGTACTGAAAAAAAAAATTAATCAAATCAATAATCACTGTGTTTTAAAAGACACAACTAAAACAAGTGAAGAAAAAAAATCTGTTCTCATAAAGTTCATCACATTGTAAGACAGACCCTTTACTGATGCCTGGAACTCATCATAACTTGTTTGCAAGACAGTTAGTAGGCATGTATCGTTTATCTATCTAATATAAAGTTTGCTAAAAAACATGGATATTAAGCACCTAAGAATTCCATGCATCAGCATAGTGATATTAGTTCCATGGAAATGCTAAAGAATCATGTTGTTTGGTAAGGCATTAGGCACATCTATGTGAATTATTGTTTCAGTGAAGGCAGACAAGTAAATATTCCATTCAAATTTAAAGTGACAAAGTCATGAGAGCAAATTTTTATTTAGTGCATTGTTGTACATCATGCTTTCTTCACTTTCTCCCCCCCCCAATTATTTTAGTTTAAAAAAAAAGTTATTGAAAAGATAAAAAAAATGATATTTGCAACAAAAATGAACGGCAGAATGAGGCCTCTCTACAACTTCGACCATCCCATGGTTTTGGCCATCATTAGTACTGAAACCATGTACTACCACATCATCCAGTACAAATTTGATTCAGGTGAAGGATGGGCAAGTAATTGCTTTTGTATTGCAAATACCCAAAGCACATGAGATTGATTCTGTACTAGCTTCACACCAACTCTGGAAGGACAGATGACACCTGAGCCACTACAAGGACTGATCAATACAAATGAACCCATCAAAACTGAAGAAATTTTATTCATCAGCATCAGTTTGCACTGAATAGAAGCATTGCTTTCTGTGACTTGTAACTTAATGAGCTGTAAAGCTGGATTTACTAAATCACTGTACTTCCACCCGAGGTTCCACTTATATTCCACCTACGAGGTTACTGTAAAAAGAGAAGGCAATCTCAGAATTCAGACCAAGTATTCTTGACACAGGAAATATAAAGCAGAAGATGTTAACACGAGAAGGATGCACAAAGTCATATGCTACAACAAAAAAGAACTTTTTGCATCTCTATCACGTAAAGAATGTGTCCTTCTTCCTCTTTGATATAAATTGTACCTCGTTTCGAAAATATTTAACAAAAGTTATCACTGGCCTTCTCAGAAACAGAAAGTTGCTGAAACATGTTAAATGACAGAGTTTGAAACTGCTATGCCACCCTTACTCCACTGTTTAAGGGTGAAATTTTTTTCTTTATGCTATGATGAAACAAAAATCATCTTATCTCACACAGGTGCACATCAACTTCTAACCCCAAATATATTGAGCCAAAGGCTATTTTTGCCAAATGTGGGGCTGCTGGCATAATGAGAAAGACATTTTGACCACTGCATAAATAAATTCACTTCTTAGGTGAGCTCTTAGCTGCAATAAGCTTTCAAGCTTAGCTGCTTTTCTATTCTTCCTATGTACTGTGGTACTGAGGTGACATTGCAAAGCAGAACGTTTTGCTCTCCAATACTTGTGCTAAACTGGTGTGACCTCTGTATTAGCCAGCCAGAGCAGCTCAAACAACTCAGTTCTTAGCTGTTGAAAGTTAGCATGTGCAAGCTGCCACCCCCATTGCTTTGCATGCACCTGAAGCCCAGGAATTTGAGATCTCCAGCTTCACTTCAAGCAAGAGAACCAAGCTGACAGCCCTGCCTGCTCTTTGCAGGTCACAGACAGAACATGATTAGCTTGCATTCCAGTGGAAAACATTAAATGGGCTTCTGCCACTCCTTGGGATAACCTTGGCTGGATTCCGTTACTTGTGCAGTCTGGATTACCTCATGAAGTCATGTTGCATCTCATACCAGAATGGTTTTTACCATTCAGAAAAAAAAAAGAACGAAAAGTCTGAGTGGAATGTGACAGTGATAATGATCAGACCACATCTTGACTCTATACCAGTAAGGCAGCAGAACATAAAAACTGAAATGACCAGTCTCTAGAGAGCAAAGGGAGAAGTATGTGCAAATAAAATCATGAAGTGACAGTTCCTACAACTCTTTCAGGCACAGGCTTAACCTCGACAGGGAACAAAGTCTGCTGTAAAAGATTTCATCATCTGATAACAACCTTCAAAATAGAATGGATGGTTATATTTCACCAATGGTTTTCCCATGATATCATAACAAAAACTCAGAAGACAACTTGTTAACTGCAAATTATTTCTTGGGTGGACATCCCATGAATCACAAAGGTTTGAAAGAACAGATCCGCTCCTCCATTGTGGGAAAAAACAATCAGGTAGTCAGTGGTACTGAAATGCCACTCTTCCAGCTTCAGACAATGGTTTTGTCAAATATTAAATAATCCACAAGTTATCTGTAGGAACCAGTAGAGTTGTGCTGCAAACTAGTGAATAAACACATAAAAATCATCAATCTGGTTCAATGCATAAACTGCAGGAGGAAAGATCACCTTCATCTGTCTATCACACAGCTTTCACCCTTGCCTCAGGTCTCTCTCACACACAGGTAGTACAAGTCAAGCCAAATTGGTTTTAAGAGCCATTTTTAAAATTAAATTGCTTCACAGTTATTCTTAATCTATTTCCTCTAGGCATGTAATTTTCAGTCTCTGGTGTCTTGAAATGTGATATTAGCAATTTTATGAACTTCCCCTGTCTTCTCCACAAATTTAGGCTAGGCAGATTCCCACCATGCTGCTTAGAGACTTTGTATTTGCTCAGCATTACTCTAAATTATCACTACACTTCATTGTTTACAGAATTTTTGTCAGTCAAGCTCCTAATACAAACAGAAGGATTCCTTTATTAGGAATATTAAGTGGATCTCATGACCCAATTGATCTGAAATATCCATAATCCAGGGCTCTAGTCTCCTTGAATACCATGTGTAACCTCTTTAAAGTCTTGGCAGTAGTTTCTCAAGACACAGTTCCTATGGACCACAGACAATAATGCACACACCAAAAGTACCCCTTCACCCTAGAAAAGTTGCCAGAGAAAGGTGCAGAAGCAAGCATACCTTACCAGTCATTTGAGAGGAAGTCACCTTCTCCATTGCAGCTCCAGCCGCATCTGATCCACTCTGGGTAATGACTCATCCTCTCTTTGCCTACTGACACAAACCTGTGACCTCAGGCTGCTTCTCTTGAAAAATGAAAATAATTAATCCCTTTCCCTCTCCAAATTTAGGTACCTTGTGTAAACACCCCTTCACACAACTCCACATCTTGTAGACAGGCAATATCTTTCACCATTTTCTTAATGGGTGTCTGCATATGGGGAAGGAGGAAGGGAGTGTAGGTTAGTTATATCCCTAATCTCTTTCTTGTAAGGATGGTGGGACTGAGGCTTACATCTTCTCTATAAGGGAGCCATCGGGAAGATGCAAACATTTTGGGATCTTGAAGTAACTACAGGCTCGAAACTGTGACTGTGATGAGAGGAAATTAACATTGTAAACCAAGAAAGAACCAGAAAAATACAAAACACCCAGATGTATTCCCTGCTCTACAGTATGGTTCAAAGAAGGAGGAAGTAAAGCATGCATAGTATAAACTATTAAAAACCTCCATGACAGTGGGAAGCATTATGTTAAAATTATTGCTGCAACAGAATGAGTGGTTTTTTTCCTTCAAAGAAATAGTGCATCATGAGACTACATCACTGTCACTCCCTTTTTTCCATTTTAGATTATCTAAACAGAACACAGCAGGAATTTTCCAGAAAATTTTTTTGAGAACTCATTTGAGTCCTTAAATAAAGGGTATTTAAACACAGACTGCCAGCACAGCAGTTACCCGTGTTGATTATGTCTTTGTTTACAAAGCAAAACATTTAAACCAGGAGACTTTCAGTGTCCTGCTGTGCATCCAGTATCTCTAATCACTCTTTTTGAAATCTTGTTTCTTGCAGCAATTAAAATTGTGGCTGATATCCACACACTCATTAAAAACTGCATTAAAAACTATTCCTGATTGAAAGTAGATGCAATACCACACTCACAAAATCAACTTGTGTTTACCTAAAATTCACAGAAATGTTAAAATTCTCAGAGGAAAGTTTTAACAAACAAATGAACAAAGGTATTATATAATTCTACAATGATTTATTAAGATCTAAATTACCTTTATTGTGAAATGGAAAATACACTACAGGAAAACAGGTGAAATTGATGCCTGAGAAAATTCCTATGAACCTACATTTTTGGGAGATGACTGAACTTAGAAAGTGGTTCATTAAGGGTAATGCCAGGTTAGTTAGAATTTACTTTGTTCCCACATCTGCTCACCACTTCTTCCTCCTGCTCCCTCTCATATTGCTGTGAGGTTGTATCATGCTGAGAACTTCTCCTTTTTCAAAGTTACAGGAATTTTTAAAAAGTTGCCATCACTGGGCCAAAATACCTGACCCTCAGCAATTGCAATATATATTCTTTACATAGCTTGCTACACAGTAAAAGGTTTACTTAATTCCAGAAAATTATGCAAGAGAAGGTAAATATTTCCTCTCTAAAAATTTTCCACAGCAATGCAGTTGAAACGTGAAAGCTGATAATCAAAAGACACAGGAAAAATCATATAGCTGTTTGTCAACTCTTCTTACTGTATACAAATACAACAAATACTGAGGCTAAAAAATGAAGTTATATTAGAGGATTTATAAATTGAGTCTTCCACTAGTACAGTTACGTCATTGTTATGAAATATTTAAACAAATTAGAACTTTATTTTTAAAAATGTTTGTGGTTGTCCTTGGCAAGAAGGAAATGCAAACTGCACGTGAACAAACTACTGGTTTGGATTTACTGATTTGAAGTTAAAGGATAATTCTGTTTCACTGGTTTTTTCTATTTTTTTAAAATTTGAATACACCTTTGAATATTTCCCTGATTTGGTGGATTCTGTTTCAAATCAGTATGTTAAACATTTTAAACGTGCGCAAAAGCTCATGTCATAAATTATTAACTTTCTTGTCTTATACTAACAATTTAGAGGATTATTAGAAATATTTGTATCTTTATAAGAAGGCAGAGAAAGTATGATGGGCATCTATTTAAGCAGAGTGGAATGCTGGAATGTTTCATTTTGTAAACATTTCTTCTATTGTGTGCTAGATGCCACGGACACAAATCCTGATGGTTCAGAGTCAGTTCCGTAGCACAATCACAACTCTATTGGAACTACTGCAGCTTTCCTTTGTGGAGCCTATGTGCTGGGCTGAGACAGGTTTAAATCTGGTCTATGTTAGTTCACTAATGAATGGTATGATACCTTTACTAAAAAGCTTTATCCTAAAAATAATTTTTTTTGTAAACATACAAGAAATCATGGGGCTGGAAAAAATACATTCTATGTTTAAAAAGAATTCCAACACCCTCCATACCGCATCCCAAGAGAAGACATATCCTAAAATATACAGTGATCTGAGCACTCTACCTGGCTGTATATTGACATTTAAAACCTACAACCATTAAAACTGTTTCCAGTGATTTGCAATGCCTACATTTTTAGAAAGCAAAACTCAACCGCAGATTCTAGAAAAAATCTTTGTAAGTTTTTAGCTCAACACCACTATGAGAAAGTAAAATAAGCACATAATACTGGCAATAAAGAAACAAGCAATATATCCATGTTGCCATAAAAGTGGCTTGGTACATACTGTGAAAATGCAGTGTAAGAAAATAAATTTAACATGTGATAATTAAGTCCGGTGCAGTCAATATTGTACTTATTTTGTGAATAGCCAGTACATTAGTGATACGCTAATATAGATGACACACAGCATTATCCAGTCTATTCTTGCAATAGGTGGCCTGTTACCTTTCACGTGAAGAATGGCACTTGATGAGATAGTGCCGTTCAAATTTTTAGCCCGAACAACATAGAGGCCAGCATCTTTATCACACACCTTCTGAATGAACAAAGTATGCTTTCTCTCCTTTTGTAAAAGCTTTAAGTGCTCATCTGCAGTCAGTTTCTGGCCCTTCTTGTACCTGAAGCAGAGAGTCAGTTTTCAAGTCAGAGTTTTATCACTGCATGCCACACAGAACCTTGCAAATTCAGACAATCTCCGTAACACTACATTAACAGCAAAGGACAGAGAACGCTGCTGTGCTCTCATTTCTCAGTTTTAATCTGTCAGTATGTATGAACAGCTATAAACTATGCAAATTACTGGATAATACATTTTGAACAGTAGAAAATGTGGTTCTGAAAATGGTTTTCAATGCACAAGTCACAACTCTCTCATTGCAGTATTAGAGAGGTTATATGAAGGCCTGGACCCTCGGTTTTGTGCTGGAACGTTTTTGCTAATAAGGTCTTGAGTCAATCCACATCCAACTCATGAATAGACTCTAAAAGAGCAACAAACAAACTTTCTAAACTTGTTTGTATCATCAGTACATAAGACAGTCAAAACCTTCCTCCATCCCAGCCCACTTAACATTTACTTAGCTCACATCATCAAACAGGGTAAACAATGCATCAGGAGTTACTTCAGGGAACTGGTGTCATATTCTAACACTTGAGGATCTATTACCATGTATTGGTATTGACTCCTGATTTGAAAATGGAAATTAGAGAAAATTCTGTCTCTTCTTGCCTCATGATGTTTTAGCACAGACTACATTAAACCTAACACAAACAAGAAAATATTTTTCCACATGTATATCCAAAAAAAATTCCTACACCAGTAAAAAATACACGTTATTGGTGAATTTTTAATTAAAAACCCACATTTTTTTCTGTTTTCATTAATTTCTAATTTGCAAAGTTATTTCAGTTGAATGCTATCTCTTTGAAAGAAAATATATCAACAGTGTATATATTTCCAAGCTAAATTAATGCTTTCTTACAATAAAATTAACATCTTGTTTCACCAATAATACTCCTCAATCTGTGCAATACTGGTATTTAAAACAAGGTAACTTTATTGATATCAAGTGTATAGCACCAAGGTTGCAATGTCCAGTATTTTTCTCAGTGCCACCAAAAAAATTTCAGTTTGACAAAAACTTACAGTTTAATTCTTTAAATGTGTAATAATATCAACATCAATTTTTTCCAGTAAGAGGCATATTTAATTTTAATACATTAAAAGAAAGGCCTCCAATGTGAAAGACTAATGGAATAAGTGGAGAAAAGACAAATGAGGTAAAATTGGAGGAATACATGCAACAATATACAGAACTAGGACGAAAATCTTGAAATCCTGCCCCTCAAACTCCCCATTCCTTTTGGCAGGGCATTTTTACAGTTTAGCTGTTCATATTACATCATCTGTGTTCCTCACAAATCCAGTATAAAAGTAATCCAAATACAGTATAAAGTAATCTAAATAGACACATAGCAATTAAGAAAGAGATAGACCATGCACACCAATATATGATATAAAACTGATTCTGTCAGTGTAGATACTTAGGCGGTTTTTTTCAACCAGTAACCTGTCTTGGTTTTCATAACTGACTTCCACATATGTGTAGATGTGTCCCCATCTATATGTAGTGACTATATAAATATTTCGGTGTGCATGCACATCTACGTGTCTGTCCATACATAGTGCCCAGAGCCTGGGAAAATAGAGGTGAATTTATTTATGGTAAATCTGAAGTGTGAAATTATTTTAAGAAGGCATTGAACAAGTAGAATGCCATATTCCAGAATATGAAAACTATATGATGCTTTTGCTTAAAAAACATTGGGTATGTTTGCAGTAGTTTGATACTGTCATTCATAAAATTTGGTACAGAGAGATTATTTCAAGTTGGTTAATTGTCGAAAACAATTCTGAAGGTGGAAATCATGCAGAAGTGTGGAGTAGAAAGGATACAAGCTATTTATTCTAGCCTACAGATTACTTGATTTGGTTGTAAGAGGTTCATGGTGGCTGGCTACTAGGTACATTTACTACTTCTCATTGTAAGCTACCCACCATGTCAGTGTAGGCTCTGGGAATCCCGTTACTTCTACTTCCAAAGTTACCGGAGAACCTTCCATGACGGTTTTGTTAGACAGAAGCTGGGAGAAGTTAGGCGCCTGTCCAGTTAGGCTGGCCATGCTGTTCTTTTCTGAAGAACTTTTAATCTCTTCTCGGGTAACCATCTGCCTCTGACAGCTTCTGGTGGCGTCTGATTGAAACACGAAACCTGAGAATGCATCAGGCAAAGCATGCAGCCTGTCCTGGGGTTTAGTACAGTTATTCAAGGCATGCAATTGTTCTTGTGTTTCTGCCACGCTTTTATGAAGTTCAAGGTGTTGTAAATGTGTTTTGCACACTTCACTCATCATGCTATGCGCTGGTTTGGCTTTTATAGGGCAGGAAGCAGTGCTAGTTTCAGATATTCCTTGTGAGCTGCAAGTCAAAGGAGATACTGCTCTGACTTTTGGACCAGAATCTGCTAAAGAGATACCAAACCTTTCAAAGTGATCTGATGGGCTTTCCATTCTATTATTTGTAGCATCAGCAAAAGCAGAATTTGTTAAGAGGTCAGAGGCTTCCATCAGTTTTATAGTACTAGCGGTTTTCTGCATTTGCAAGCTATAGGAACTGACATGCAGACTATGAGAACTACAACAGCACTGCTCTTCTAGCTCTGTTTCAGAATGTAAGAGGTTGGATTCTGGTGTCTCAGAAAGCGGTGGCAAAGAGATATCATCAGGTGATATACACTCATATTCATCTCCGGAGGGTGTTTCTTCAGCCAGGAATTCAGTCTGCAAAATATCCTCTTTGGCTGAAGATGACAGCTCTGTATCCTGTGAAACAAGATCCTCACCAGCTGGACAGATAACTGAAATATCAGCCAAAATATTCCTCTCCTTGGATTAGGAGGGGAAAGAAGAGAAAGGAAAGAAGAAAGAAAAACAAAGAGAAAGTTATCATTCAATACATTCCCTTGTCATGCAGAATCTAGCAACAGTATTTCTTCTAATTAAGCTTGATATGTTCTGAGAAGCAGAAAGGAATGGAGGAAAAGATAATTCATCAGAAAAGGTTGCAGCAGCTTACTGGAATTTCAAACTGTTCAAACAGATTCTAGAAGATATTACTATAACTATGTATAAGCATTTATTACAACAGTAAAAATGAAACAAAAAGTAATTTTCTATAAACAAAGGGCAACCTGTGGATTTCCTGTAGGTTCTGTTTATATGAGTATTTGCAAGAAGAAGGTGGTGGAGGAGGAGGAGTAGGTGGCCTAATTACATCTAAATGGGACACAGCTACATAGCAATAAAAATATATTAACAGCCAAGTTGCTGGGCTTGTTTCTTTGAGAAAAAGAGTTGTCAGCCATGCTCAAGAGTTAAATAATTAAACCAACACCTCTATAACATTTTCCAACCATTTTATATTTCCTTCATTTTTTTTTTAATTTGCCAGCTCTTCCAAGATCCTGCCAATTATTAAAAGAACAGCAATGTAAAAATTGTTTTTATGTTAACTTGGATCCAGGAAAAAAAAGTCTCTCTCATCATGTTTCAAAGAGAATTGAGTGAGGCATAAGTGCATTAGTTTAAATAACAAAGTATCAAAGACATTACATGCTTTGTTAAGTGCTTCTCTGCCTCTTGATTTTTACATTAATGTAATCACACATTCAGATTTATTACATTTGTGCAAAGGCTCTCAGCAGAGGTGTGCATAATGTTTTCTTGAGCTACTCTCTCATTGCTGAATTCTGTACACAAATATGCAATCTACTAAGCAATGTTTCTATCACCTATGAACTGCCCATTCAAATAAACTGGGTGATACAAGGAATGTCATGGTTTTCCAAAACAGGTCTCTTTGCCAGTATCCAGTACAAGAGTGTGGTGATATACTTGTTTTGGTTTTCCTTTTGCTTTACTGCTCTAAATACAATCTAATAATTAGTACACAAAACTAAAAAAAAAAATATATATATAGGTAATAGAACCTCATATGTACCTTGGTCATTCAGACACATCAGTTTTAATATGGATGCTTTTCCAAGGTATTAGATTTGTTATTTCAAAGCAACTTGATTCATGCCAGGTCTATGAAAAAATTACTGGAAGAAGGTTGGGATTTTACTGTGTCTATTTTACTAAACAATTTAATTCAGTTGTAAGATGAGGTTCAAGTTTTACAATAAAAGTCTTTCCCACAAGCATCCCCTGATGAACTCTGACCCCTGAAGAGATGGAAAAAGACCCTGGAGAAAATGCTGTGGAAAAGAATGACAGGTGAGCTGTGAGTGAGCAAGCTGCCAGATAGTCTCTGGCAGCACGTGACCAAAAAAGCAGGAGGATCAACGTGCCATAAGAAGGTCTAGTACACTTTTAAGAGGGTTATATTTGAAGCAAACTAATACTGCAAAAGCAGCTTGCAGAAGTACAGGCAAGATCAGAGATTGCTAGCCCACTATACAAAGCTCTACTGAGAAGAACCTGTCACCTCTTTAAGTGAAGTATGGAGTGATGAAAAGGGTAGAGGCATCATAGTTGCCACAATTCTCATATGATATTTGCTGTTTCGCATACCCTTGACTTCTCTCCTTGGCAGCTGAGTCTCAGTCTGATGAGGCCTGACAAAGCTGTGGTTTAGCGAAATAGAGCTATGGACATCTGCTGAGGTGATTCTCCCGAGAGACGCTTTTTGGAGCAGTCACAAAATTTTGAGCAAAATCTGGGCTGCAAGTCAATACTGAAACTCCCACTGACTTGGAATGGAGGTAAGAAAATTAATTAGGTTTAATTTTGGCTCATCAGCAGATTACAGGACATTTTGTATTGAACTGAAGGGAATGGTGTTATTAGCTGAATTTCTACAAAACATCACTGTTTAATATCTTGTAGTATTTTTCTATGTTATCAGCTTGCAAAATGGCATTTTTAGATCTCTAAATCTGTTACCAATGGATCCTACCTTCCTAAGGACTTAAATACATTACCACCTACTCCAATTCATCACTTTTTTACATAGCAAAAAATTTACATCTACATCCAGGATCCCAAGGCTTCAAAATATTCTTTAAGATAAAGTAATTAATCTCATAAAATATAGGTCTGTCTTTGCTTTGCCTGTACTTCTAAGATTTCATTTATTCACTGATGATTTGGAAACTTTCATATTCTTTCATTGTATATCCATGAGTAAAATGTGTTTGTCTGTTTGGATTTTTATCATTCTAAATGCATACTCAGTCTTCCCTTATCTAATCTCCTTTTGTGGATTGTCCTCAACATGCATGCAACCCCTAATTTGGATTATTTATGATCTCTCTTGTAGAGAATTTTGGCAACTGAAATGGAACTTAAGTGTTTTGAGATGAGGATAAAGATGATTATTTGACGGTGAGTTCTGTTATTTCTTCTATAGTGTCATAGCAATATTACAGCAAATTATCTTTGACATGATGTCCTACTGAACTGCTGACAGCTGTAGTTGTGTTGATCATTGTTGCTCTGTTTCCTGTTATTCACGCTGTTTTTAAACTGAATCAATGTGCTTGTTTTATCAGGTTTTTGGTAATACTGTAAATGAGAATATAATCAAAGCATACCAATATAACTACAGTCCTCACTTTTGAGACACAGCAAATTAAGGAGTAGAACTCCCTTGAGAGAACACAATGATACCCATCAATCTGATTAAATGTAAATTAATATGAACAACACATACTTTTTTAGTGCCTGTAGGAGACAGAGTATTGCTTCTCTTCTCAGCAATGCTTTCTGAATTTGCAAGCAATTCACCTGATGCCATCTGAAAGAAAAATGTTTTAAAATCCCACTTTTGTCCTCATTAAGACCTCCACGATTCAACAAATAATCATAATTTCCACCTTTATTTAGTTCAAATTCTGAGCTGTGAGGTTTCTCTCATAGAATATTACTTACAAATCAAATACTTTCATAACTTGTATCTAGGCATCATAGGAACTCTAGGGCTCTGGGAATAGTAACAACAGTCCCCACTATTATTTCCTATATTCCCCTAAGTTTTATTTTTAAAGGAGAGAGCAGAGTGTCTCTTTTTTCAAGAAGGAGGAATGGTCACAAAGAGGACATCTACATTAAGAGTACTGTGGCAATAGGACCAAAGGGAAATTGGTAAGAGGTTAAGAAAGGAATATTATTTTAGAAAAGAAAAGGAGATATACAGGTATGTAAAAAATGCTAAAAAAGAAAAATTCACAGGAAAGAATATGTGGATTGGATAGAAGGAAAAGGGGTAACTGAAAATAACTGAAAAACAGTTGACCAAGACTACACTGATAACACCCATCCCAACTGAGGCTTTAAGACTGAAAAGCAAGGAACTTTCTAGCAACACAAAAAGCCTTTTAAGAAACAAAGTTCTAGTTATTAAAAAACGAAAATAACTGAACTAGCCTGCTGCTTTTGCTCCACTTCTTTAACAGTCTCACATGCTTCTTGACCATTTCTTTCTTCTTTTTTAACAGTAATCAACTCCTCAGAAAACTCAACCTTCTGCTGTGTGAAGAGAAAATTAATTAAGTTTATAAACAATAGAAGGTAGCAATAGTTAGCTACACACTGGCTTACGCTCTGTACTACAAGGTAAAAACCAAAGTGAAATCTTATCTAGAATCTGTCATCAGCACAGGTGTTAATTGCTTATGGCAAAAAAAATTGCAGCAAAACCCAATTAATTCATTCTTGGACAAGCAATGACAACATTTTTCAAAGCTGATGGAATCTTTTCTGAGGCAGGGAAATTATAGAAGACCACAGTTCTTCAGTATATAAGGCGGAAGAATTCCAGTGACTAGTCAAGCATCTGAGGAATATTAACCAATTTGTATACAGGCTCAGTAAGGGGGAATAAAGGATTAAGAAAGTAACACTGTTACAAGAAAAAAACAGAACAAACAACAAATTCAGAAAAATATCAGGATTTCAGGAAAACAGTTCTAGAGAGGAAAGAAACATCTGTGAGTCTCTATAACCAAATTTTTCTAAAAGGTGGAACAGGAAGAATGTGATCTAAATATAAAACAGCATAACAGAAACCTGGACAACCATAATGTATTTTATGAAGACTTGATAAATCCTTCAAAACTGTCATGGAAGAATCCCACAGATTTCAAAGAACATAATAGTGACACAAGATAAAGAAAGCCAAAAGCTTTATAGCTTTACAGTTTTGTGTCTTTCACATCTTTAGCTGCCCAGCCAAAAGTTACAGTCTTAAACAGGTTTCTTACAAGAAAGTGCTGCATTATTAATCTTCCATTCTAGCTTTAAACAAGCAAAAATTTCTGTGTGATCTTTTCAATCTATTTTTTTTTTTTAAGGAAGAAGAAATAGTCTTTAATTTTGCACTTGAAAAAATCAAAGTTTTTTTCTGGCATTCAGCAGCCATGTAAAATTAGGAAAGATTACATAATACATTTCCCCCTAATTTGTAATGCCTTAAAAATGACAGGAAATGAAACTCAATTTACAGTCATGGCATTCCATACAGATGGCACATGTTTATTCTTTATAAGATACAGACATTGACTATTGATATATTCTGGAAATGTTCAATAAGCATATAACTTCTTAAATGTCCGAATAGTACATATTGTAAAAAAAAAAAAAACAAAACCAAGCAACTTTCCTTTTAATAAAGTTACAGATTTGTTGTGTAAGAAATTCAATGATTTTATGGAAATTAGTTAAAATAAGGTAGTAAAATTAGTTTGAAATTCCACTTGTCTTGAAAAGATCATATGATGTTGAGCTAGCAGAAAAGATGAAAGGTTCAAGCCCTGTTCTGACAGAACCTGGGACTACTGTCCTGCACATAATAGTGTTTATGTGATACATGGATGGGGAGGAGAACTTAGAAAAACCAAATGGGCCTTTATGTTGAGGTTTCTATATGGTCACAGTGCAAGACAAAGCCTTCTTTCCATTCACATAATGACCTTTGGAATTCATTTACATTTTGGCATCTCTTATGGCGTTCAAGTGCATTAATGGATAATTTGAGTGTTTGTCAATTTTGTAGTATAATTCCAACAAAGAAAGGTGAAACAGCATTCAGTATCAACAAAAGCAGGATATTTAAGCTTAAGCTTATTTTTCCAGCTTCACAGAAGAATTAACTCATCAGCTGCTGCTGCATGCGGGAGATTTTTCATGTATTACTTTGAGAATGGAGGCCAGTGGAGTAGACAGTCTTCATTATCTACCCCTACCACCTGTCTTCTGTAATTCCTTCTCAATTAATATGTTATACTTAATTACACCTAGTTTATCAAAACATGAAACTAAAAATGCTGCTCTCTTTAATATTTATGTAAAAGCAAGGCTTTTCTAAATCAAAGTACTTTGGCTTTAACACAACTTGTTTTTCAGGCTGTCTTTTCCAAGAGGCAGCCAAGTGAGGTGGTTTGGCATTTTGTAGATGTAGCAGTTACCTATATTACAATATCAAAGGAAGAAGAAATATGAAAAAAAGAAGTCTAGATACTCAAAGAAAATTTGACATTTTTTCTTAAAGATTTCTTGAAAGGAGTAACAGTTCTGAAGAAAGCAAAGAAAAAGAAACTTAGAAGAAATATTTAGTGCCCGAACAAGTAGCACTTCATTGATTCATTACAATCATTACCCAAGGTATCAGAAAAGTGAACAATTAAGAAGTATTTCACGCTATCATAGATGATCCTCAGTTAAAAGCACTGATTCAGACACTAAGCATGATAAATTGATGTAGATGCAATACATTCTCCAGTTTAAAAAAAATACCTTTATCTCCTTAAGTTCTCTCAGAGATCTACACAACCCATCAACAGAATTCATGATTTCTTTGTACTTTAATACAGTTTTTTCAACATACTTCTTTCCTTCTTCAATACCTACAAAGGCAAAAGAGCATGAAAGTAGAACAAAATGCCTCAAACAGACACGCAACAATCAGTGTAATTTGTAACCCCAAGGTACTACAATAATCACGTCTGTCAGTGTTTTGTTTTGCTGGATAAATTCTGTGATTCATAGTAATGTGCTTTCTCACATCTTACTAGCTTACTTGAGAGGAGTCCTCATAGTTTCTGCAGGTCTTCTCTCCGGTTAGTAGTACTACTTTAAAAGATGCTGACCTCATAAAGTGTCCCCTAAACTAGTTGCCACATTATACAACTAGGAGGCACTTAGATCCCTGTTATAAGAAATACAAAACAAAGGCAGGATGTAGAAGCTTTTTCTCATGTAACAACTTAAAGAAAACCAAGCAATTTTCTCCTGGTGCTCCTAATCAGCTGTTGTCAAAAATCCATTCTGTCATCTCCTTGCCTGCAGATAGGAATGTTTAAAATATTGAGAAGGCTTAAAAAAATAAAGAAGAGAAAGAAGAAAAAAGAAGTGGTCTGTGCTATATAAATATTTTTACCAGCACTAAATTAACAGGAATTTAAAAGCCCAGTTTGAATCTTGACATTTTTTCAGCTTTACTGCTTGAATTGATAGGCTACACTAAATCCCTGTACATTTAGACAAAATAACTTCAAAAAGTACATAAAAAATTACAAGTGGGAAAAAAAAAAGCAAAATATGAAGTTTTTTGACTATTGGGTTTTTTTGGTCAGTAATGGTCCAAATCAATACAATTGCAAATACAGTATCTAAATAGCAATCTACATTATTTGCTGATAAAAATTTGGCAACCAAATCCTACCAGTTATTCACAGTATTAGTGTAAACAATAAATTCAGCATTATAATATCCTATGACTTGCCTGTTATGAGAGAGCTTAAGCCATGAAGTCTTAACTCCAAGCTCATGAATATTACAAGGACATTTTTATTTCAAGGTGAACTCAGGCTGTATACAGGACACTAAGTAAATACCAGACTGCTGAGTACTTTCATATTTTTGGTTTTTGTAACTATTTGTTCTGAAATCCTTCACCTCTTCCAACCAATACTTTAAAACATTTATTTCTTTAAATTAATCAGATCTTCTTCTTCAATGAACAAATCAAGGAATCTGCTTACTGCCATCCCGAGTTACTGTATTTTGCCCCCACAGTACATTACCAGATGTCTCCTCACCATATAACTGTCCAGCAAGTTCCATGATCTGCTGAATTTTTTCTTCTTGTTGAGGCACTGTAGGTTCAATAAACTTATTGAATTGCTTATAGAGAGTCTCTATTGCTTCTCTTGTTTTGCATTCTGCAGAGTAGTTGCCAACTCTAATCACAGTTGCACTCACATCTTCAAACCAAAATTGACACTGAGGGATAAAAAACCTGCATTGTAATGAATCTGCAGTTCAAGCTGTTGTGGAATAGACTGGATTATTCTTAGACTTTCCATGATCAGCGGCATACAGTATGTCTTAAATATTCTGACTTAAATTTAACCTGAAAAACATTTGTTCATTACTAATGGTGCTTCAAGTATTAATAGCGGTTACATTTTCATTATCACTAGGCCCATGCTTGTCTTACAAACATGGTGAGGTTATTATTTAATGGTTCTCCAAAAACGTGTTTTATTTCTGAGTTCTTACCACCTTGTATTTCAATTGACTAATTTCAAAAACTTCATGTTATGGCCTCAGTTCTAGCTGTGTAAGGGCAAAATGGTTCTTTAAATTTAACATACTAGCAAACAGGGTTTTTGGTCTCAGCAACCACTAAAGTCACCATGAATACTTCTACTGACAAGAATGAGCTTTAGAACATAACCATAATAAAAACCTTTGTTTAAGAATATTCCTAACAGTCTTAAATTTTAGCTCTAGGAAATAATTTTCTTCCGTTAAGTAAGTGGGGAGTTTGAAAATGTAAATGTTCAACAAATATTAACAAATTGCTTTGCTAATGCTATGCGCAAGAACACATTGATCAGGTCACTGGACACTGAAAACATCTCTTAAACAAAACTTTAGTATTGTGATTCATCATTAAGGGAATTTGTCACGCACTTAGATCTCTTTGGAGATAAGAACAATGTTATTTCTAAAAATAAACAGTGATGACCAGACTGAGCTTGCCCCACAGCAAGAGCACCAAAACAACACTGCAAGGGGGAAAATACTTCTACAATACTGTCCCAAACCTTTTTTCTTTCAAAAATGCATGAGACAGTCCTCAGACACATTAAAATAAATTTATGAAAGTGTCCAATAAGACAGACTGCAGTTCAGAAAAAAAATGATAGATATATTTAACAATTTACCCTATTTAAAAAAATATATATTCTTCTGTTAAGGAACTGAGTATTTTACATTTCAGTTCCACCATTACATAAACCACAGTGGGTACTGTGATAACCTGCCTCTCATAGTTTGTCGGCTCTCAAAGAGGACTTTGTGGCACTTTCTGTGCTGTCTCAGAGCTTACTTAGAGAAAAGGAGCTCATAAGTATGATCATAGACACGCTGAATGACCATGAAAGTCACGTGGAGGTGGAGACCTCAGTTGCATAAATATGATCACACCGCACATTTATTTCCCCCGTCACTGCAAATTTAGAAAGAAATAATAAAAAAGGGTTTTTTTAACCAATTTATTACTTTTGGAAGGTACAGAATAACCTTGAGGTAGTCAAAGCACTTTTATCTATCCCTGTCCTGGATCATTATCGCAGCCACAGTGGGGATC
The DNA here is from genome assembly GCA_013400235.1 of Oriolus oriolus. Taxonomy (NCBI): domain Eukaryota; kingdom Metazoa; phylum Chordata; class Aves; order Passeriformes; family Corvidae; genus Oriolus; species Oriolus oriolus. The sequence goes on along the minus strand of VXBT01012252.1, from coordinate 1,031,370 downwards.
TCAGGTTTACTAGTACCTCTTTCATCATCTGTTGCAGATGCTCCATGAGATCCAGATTTTGCTTGTAATCTTCCACAACCATGTTAAAATCATTCAGCTGTTTTTGTAAGTCACTGATTGACCCCAAGAGAGCTCTAACTTTAGCATTAGGTTCTTTTGCAAAAGGGTCAAAGATTTTCTTCTCTAAATTATCCATCTTCTTTTTAAGAATCTGTTTAAAAGACATAGCTATGTTAAACACTGCAACAAAATGTTTCTATTCTTAGAAATTTAATATAAAAAAGCAGAGGAAAACAATACAAACATATTTCTTGTCCTGTGTTTTAAAAATTACAAGCTGCTCTTTCAAAAACCAAAGGAAACTGGAGGGCCTCTGCAATACTGATTAAAATCGATATAAACTATATTTATTAAAGGTATGATTGAGCTAACCTTTTCCAGCTTAAAAAAACCCAAACATCTGTAGTAATAAAACATGGTCATCCATGACTTGCAACTAAAAAGGCCATTGAAGGAAAAGTTTCTGGTGAATGCAAAAAATGGGTGAGGCTGGTGGGGTCTAAGGTGCAAATGAGCATGATCAACTCCAGGCAATGAATACAGCCAAAGGTTCTGAAGAAAAAAATTCATCTTACATGATGAAAGGAGAAAGACAAGAAAGTAGCTTGATGCAAGAGACTGTTAGTTTGGGTTTTTTTTTTAAGGAAAAAAAGACTACATCACACATATTGTGAAGTAATAGAGGCAAGAAGAATAAAAGATTAAACAGAAAAATAATGGTGGATAAAAGGAGTGAAGTCAGGAACTGAGTTAACATCACTTCACTGAAGTAAGTGGAAGAAAAATGTCTCAGTCAGTGACAGACAGGGAGGATATAATGATGAGTAAGAGAGAAGAGCACAATAAATTTTGTGATGTGCCAATTTCCTGTGATGGGCTCAGCATAGGGCGAATAATTCAACTGATGAAGGCTTTACAAAGCCTAGAACTTCTATTACCTGTATTTTCTCTGCATATGTATCAACTTGCTGAATCTGTATTCTAAGCACTTTCATATTTCGAGCTTTTTCAGTTTTCTTCATATAGTTAAACTTCAAATTGTTGAATTTCTTTTTGAGATCCTTAAATGATTCTCTGAGCTGCAACAGAGTAAACATATTTGTTAGTAAAAAAGAAATCAGCACACATCAGGTTTTTTCAAGAGCTGTTTAAAGGACAATTTAAACACTGAAAATTTAATACAGAAATTAGTAATACTATGCCATCTCATAAAGCATCCTTAGTTCCACAGAATTTCTTTACAGTAATGGAAACTCGTAATCTTGCTAAATCAAAGTTTTTTGCATTCTGAATGACAAGTACTGTTTCCAGAAGAACTGGGGCAAAAAAAGGACTGGCACAAGGGACGAGATAATTGCTCAGACAATCTATGAAAAAAATCCTATCCAGGAGCTTCCTCTGATTTTAACTAGAAGTAGATGCCCTTCACATACTTTAATGCATTCAGTAGAAATGAATCATGTCAATGTATACCCATTCTTAGTTTCAAAAATACCAGTTTTACTGGGCCTGGGCAAGTAGATTTGTTTATATTCATAATACCTTTCTCCTACAATACAACATTTACTTTATGTCAGGTTGTGTTTTGGTTGGTGTATCATCCAATTCCCCACCCCTTCTTCAAAAGTCCTGCTTCTGAAAAGAAGTTACACATGGGCTTAATTTTAAACACCACGCTAGTCCAAACATCTTAGTACAACTACTCACAGCATACAAAGAGGAATGCAGCTGTTTGCAGGATCAAGGTGTAGTCTGTGTGACCACCTGACTTTCAAATAACTATTCTATGAGTATGGCAGCAGAGACACCCTGCCTCACAGACACAGAAAGCGTCGCCTAACTACTGCTAGACAGACTTGGTACTGTGTGAGAATACTTTTACCAATCAGCACTGACTTGGTGCAGCAAGCCCAGCGTTAGGGCAAATTATTCTTAAATAATTCTTACATAATATAAATTAAAATTAACTGGTACGTCCAGTTATGAAGAGTCCATGACTTTCAAGACTTTTCAAATGAACTTATATCAGCTAACTACTATTAAATCTAGTTATATTAAATTTGTTCTAAAACTTTTTAAATTAGATGGAATATAGCTACACTTCCTTCAATCTACCGAAAATATTATAAAGAGCCAGAAGGATAGGAATGACACTGATGAAGCTCTAGAAAGCTGCAACTTCATTTACAAACATATGGATCAGATGCATTCCAATTTACCAGAAACAGTTTAATACATATCAAAAAGAAGGGTCATATATGATGAACATAATTTTAAGCCCAGGGTTTATTTACCACGGGAACTAGTTATAATATAGGGTTGTTATATTCTTTATTTTTTGTTTTCAAGTGGCAATTACATTTCCTTTAATATTGTCTTGTAAGTGGGCCCTTCATAAACCACATATCATTTTTTTTGTTATCAATGTTATATAAATAAGCATATCAAAACCATTTAGATAAATTATTGTTGAAGGGCTACAACATTTTAAGCATAGTTTTCTTTATATTTTTCCTCTGAAAGCTATGCAACCAATTTTATTTACAAGTTTTAAAAGATACTACTTTTTTCAGATATTACTGTTACTTTTTAATTTCTTTAAGCAAGAGATACAAGAATCAGACAAGTAAAAAACCTGCTTAAAATTGGTATTATTTTAATTACCTTGCAATTCCATGATCACATTTTCAAGTTATTTGTAATTAATTCATAAAATTTGAAATGGAAGAATATAAAAATTACCAAAATATTGATTTTAAGGATTTCAAAACCTTTACATCAATAATATTTTGCTTTTAGGATAATGCATAATAATAATAAAAAATTAATTATGTAAAGATATATTTATTTAAAGATATTGATGTAAAGGAATGCAGAATCTGTTACTCCAGACATAAAAATGAAAATAACTTACTTAATTAATGTTAACAAGTTCATATCACATCCACAATTTGATATCTAAATATATATTTGAGGTTTTTTTAATACTAAAAAGCCCTGCAGACTTCGCCCTGCCCCCGTCCTTCTTCCTGCCAAAGAATCCAAGGAGTAATGAAGGCTTATTTTGCAGCTACTGTTATTGGAACAGCTAACAATCAATCATTGTTATTATTATTATATACTAATGTTAATCCATCAAGGGATATATATTTTTCATTTTCATTTCATCTAGTGGGATGTTGCCACATTATTTCAGCAGTGAATAAACAGATGGTGCTCACTCAGTGTAATGGAAAGGAAGGGATTTCTATCCCTGGCCCTGTGATCTCCAATTAGTTTAAGCTCTTTATCCCACCTAAGTACGCAGAATAATAAAGTCTATCTAAAAGCCCTCTGTTGGTATTATCATTTCTGTGTAAAAACATTTTTTTATTCAGAACACAAGAGTCTTTTTTGCTGCTTCAATTTTGTGGGAAAGAAAGAATGAGCACGAGTTTTAGTTTACTTCACTATCTTGTGCACATATAGACTAGCAGCGATAATTTATAAGGCCAGAGACTCTCCCCATAGCAGTATGTGAAATTAGATCTCCTTGTTTCAGATATGATGGCTCATGTGTCAAAGGTCTGCAGCTGCTGTCACTCTTCTCTTTTAGCCTCAGTGGAAAAACCACATCCAGCCCTGACTTGTACATCAGAGTGCATGTGCACAACTCCTGTTATCATCAGCAATTGCACCAAGGAAATCTAAACATATCTCAGTTTTGCAAGATTAAATGAGAAATACTAAAGGGACTATGTACCCAAATATGCTCCAGTGACTTCAGCCCACTGCTTTAATGGAACTTTGTACCTTGTCTATTGTGTCATAGTCTTTAATCAGGCAGCTGTTCCTAACTATAGTTGCCCTGTCATGGGTGGAGAATGACAGTAGAGGAGAGGGGTTTAAGTACCAATTGCTTCAATTTATCACAGGACCACAAAATAAATGGAAAAATCAATCTTAAAAGATTATTTAAACATGTTTTTGTTAGCAGTACTGTTCCAGCAAATACTTTGATTCCTGTGAGCCACTCTAGAAGGAACTTCAATGTTGTTGATCCCTTATCTTTCCCTTTCTATTCATATACAAAACTTCTAGTAGCAGCAATAATCAAAACACCCCATAAAAGCAGGTTGTTGAAAATAAATTTTCCAAGTGACAAAGATTAAGAAACAAAAAGTGGAAAGAAAAGTTCTGTTCAAGTCGTTAATGACTACTTTAATCCTGAGGCAACAATCAAAATAAATTACAACGTGAGAAATGTGGCTACATATCGGTTCCTGCTGACTTGTGAATAAAGATAGCTCATTACCACTTATGGTTAAAGTCCATATTTCCAGTCATATCTTTCCATAAATGTATAAATGAACACTTTGTGAAGAAGAAATGAGATGGCTGGGAAGAGCCGTGAACCGACTTCAGGATCCGTTGCTCTTCTGTTGAAATTTTATGCAGACACTCTTAAATGTTATTTTTGAAGTGATCACCTAAAGAAAAGGCTTTTTCATTGCAAAAGCTATCTTGTGTAATAAATTGTGGCCTTTATAATCCCCTGAAAAGATCCAGTGTAGCATTATTATATCCAGTATATCAGTGTACCTGGGGCTGAGCTCTACCACAAACGACTGCAGTGTAACACAGTGGAGGTGCAGCTCTTCAGAGGCTGCCACCCAAACCAGCTTGTGAAGCAAGAAGCCCAAACTGGCAAACTCAGATCCCAAAGATAAGCTTTCCTTATACTTCTCCAAGATGTAGAGGACATAAATACTTATTTTCACCTTTTCAAATTCTCTTTAAATTAGAGAAGGCACAGAAAAGGCAGGCATTTTACTCTTCACTCCTCCAAAGCTGTCTCAAAATTCATGCTACAGATTCTTGGCTATAAATTTCAGTATTTGTTTCCTTGTTTCTTATAGAAGCACCAGTGTGTTATAAACACAGGAAACTTGCTAAGTCCTCTAAGTATCTCTTCAAACACCGAGTTCTAAACACCAAAGCCCTAATTCACATGCTGTATTTACATACTTAAATTAATCACATCAAATATAAATAATATAAGTATTTACAGCAGAATCCCAAATATTTTCAGTCAGCTTTAAAGTTTGCTCTGTAAACTGGTAAATCACTACTAAATTATCTGGTTGGCTGTTTACTATGTGACAGCCATGAACAGCTGCTGCTTGTGTCTGGCACATGAAATATTTATTTGCCTAGACACAGTAAATAGTAAATAAATTGTTAGTTCAGACAGGTCTGCAACATACTAGCAATATTCAATTCCAGATTATAAAATTTACAGAACTTAAGATACTGAAGGTAATACTCATAAATAATATTCTTGAGGTAGTCTGGTGTCTGGTTTCCTGAACCCCGAAAAAAATTAGTTATAAATACTTAATGAAAAAAAAAGGAAAAAAATGGCAGTATATTAATGCATATCCAGGTACATTAGCCAAATATTTCTTTAGGAAATATCTTCATCTTCTATAGTAATCTATAATAGAAAAGTAACTTAAAGAAAAAGTGTCCACATGCCACATTAGTATATTTCAGTTAGCTTATGTTCAAGACTTAATTAGGTTTGGGAATGACAGCTTTTAACTAATCAACCTGACTTTCCCAACTGAAACAAACAAACAAAACCCCATACCCCAATAGTGAACACTGTAATTTCTATGCAGTTATTATTTTGCAGAGAGTATCAATAACTCTCAGAAGACAAAAGATACATTTTGCTATATAAAGGACATGGCGAGTAACCCACCACGGATGTGACCTTTTCTTTACATTTGAGAGACAGAAGATTGGCTTTTCCCTCTACTTCCTGCTTTCCCTTGTAGTATAACAAGCAATAAAAATAGAAAAATAATTATTCTTAGAAGGGAGCCACATTCTCTTGCCCTCATTATGTAACCCCAGAACCAAAGGACAGGAACATGAGATTCTTTTATTTAACAGTGTGTCTGAATACAGCCAGCCTTACATACAGATTTCTCTTCTTCAGCAAATTTGAGGGGTTTTCAGTAAAAAAACCTGGAACGTTTTATTTCAAATCTCAAATATTCTGATTCTGCCGTGACACTGTGTACTATAGCGGGACTTCTTGTCTAGATACTTCATGCTTCATTCTCTTCTCATTAAAAAGAGTTGGGACAAAAATCTCAGTCACCTCTTCTTTGGTGATTTTCAGAAAATACAGCCTGTCTTTACTTAGATGTGGATTTACTTAGCAAAAGATAAAAATAGGAATACACAACTTTCAGTGTCCTGCATTTTTACTACCTCTGCTTCATGCTACAGGGAATATTAATGTGAAATCCTTCCAGCTCAGAATCCAGTTTCTGTACTTCACAGATGCAGAGGAGTACAATCTACAGAAAATCAAGTATAGAGCCCATCAGCCTCTTCTTTTAATGGATCACTCTGGGAAAATTAATTCTTAGAAAAGTTTTTCCTAAACTAATTTCTGTGGACACATCTCACAAATGCAACCTGCTAATTTGTGAATGCATTTGTATTTGGCCTACCAAGATGTTAAGCTGGTGATCATATTAACTGAGTAATTTTTCCTAACCTAAGTTCCATAATGCTAAATTCTAATCTCTTGTGCCAATGAACATTTCCTTTCCTCCTAGCAGTTTTTTAAATATCATATCTTGTGTTTCTGAAAAACTGTTAGTACTAGATTATTCTGAACTTTTCATTAAAATACTGAAAGCTCTTTCCAACAGCCTGATACCTGCAATATGTATAAATTCTATTTTTGTTTGGAACTTTAGCTTCACAAGAAAAAGGTACGAAGACTCGTGTTTCAGGTGAAGCTGACTGAGCTGAAAGCCAAACAAAATATAGCTGCTTTCTTTCCAGTCCTCTTGGTACAGTGAAAGTATTTTATTGCCAGCCCAACAGCTTGATAGAATCCTGAACAGCAGAGCCTTGAACCATAGAGTATTGTTGCTGCTGCGTAGATCCAAGGTTACTGCTAAAAAGAAAGTCTGTTTTTCTGTGTACATATGAAGCATTTAGGGGAACAGTAAACAGTAATGTATATTGTAGAACATGACAGTCATTCAGTGTGTTGGGATTTATCCCATTTACCTCATTTATATCCTCTTGAGTGGTGCAGTGTTGGAAATACTGTAACAGCTCTTCCTCATACTTATCAGCTCTGGAGCTCCAGTTTATGCTATCACACTCAAATCTAGCAAGTTCTTGCTTCAGATTCCTTACAGAAACATTCAAGCAATTCTAATAAGGAAAGAGACAAAGAAATTTATCAGTCTCGGGAAATGTATTGATTTAACCAATCCAGAATAAAAATCATTGAGGCAGAACATGCGTAGCCAGCCACAATGGGCTAGAGTAAACTATTAAACCTTCAGGACACAGCAGCTTCAGTCACTGGTAGCCTGGGGAGTAGCTTTGAGTCTCAGTCACAACCCAAACATGGTGTCTTCTCAGAGCAAAGAGGAAGTGACCTACTCTGGTCCTTTGCCACCTGGAGAATAGGTCCTTTCTGCCATCAATCAGTTTAGGGCGTCCGAAGAGCAGACTGCCAATATGGATAATCTAGCCAGGTCATAAGGAAAGTCTTGCTTTCTTAGTAAGTGAATGAATACAGGGCTATGAAAATTCTTCCCTGAATAAATAATTCCTTTCTAAAATGATATCCATCTTGTCATGCAAATCAGTCTTGAATCCACTAATAAGGCAACACTGTTTTTATATTTCCTTTCTTTGTTCTTCTGTTTCCGTTCTTTATAGAAGAATAAATCTGCAAAGCAACCTTTACAAAGTAGCAGGGTTGTAATGTAGAGATTCAAGAAACTGCCATCAGGGCCTTGATCTTCACAAAAAATACTAAAGAAAGTTATGGTTTTTTCTTTTTTCCAAGAACTTATATTTTAAGATTAATTTCCTTAAAGTTCTCTCTGTATTTTTCTCAGAGTAGTAATATATTTTTGCACATCTAAAATTCATAACCTTTCATATCTAACATTCAATAATCTTTCATATTTATTCTTGATTTCAAAAATTATTCTACTTATACTCACAGGTTGCTGCACCGCAGACAAGATATCCACTCCCTGGGCAATAAGTAGATTATATAGCTGTCTAATATGTGCATGTTTCTCCTGAGAATTCACAAGGTAGGCTTTAGCCTGGTGCACATTTTCAGGGTCCCCACACATTTCAGGAATATCCAGTTCTCCTGATACTGATAGACATTCCAGCTGAAATATACAAAAGCGAAAATCAGTGTGTGTTTAAAATAACTTAAAATTTCCTCCTTATCCATCTAAACTTTTTTGAGGTGGGTTTAAGTAATTAAAATTGAGTTGAGATCTGAGTTTTAAATGCGACTGATTCATGCAGTTTTAGATCCAAGATTTTAATTCTGATCACCAGGCTGACAAATGCTATTTCTTTGGGGAAAAGGAAAGAAAAGCCAACAGGAACCAAAGAGAGCTTAACTACAGTAGGAAGAATGTATATTTTAAAATATTATACTTACTTCTTTTTTAATGTGATGAAATTTGACTGTCTTGCTGAAAATCTCATCATATTCTATCATTGCATGCTTTACTGTTTGATGGAATTGAATAAGCTCACTTATTCTCTCAGAATTCTCTTTCACAGGAAATCCTTTCTGGCTTGGCAGTTCCAATAATTTTATCAGATACTCAAGCTCAGCATTCAGTTGCTAACAAAAATCAGAGGAGTTACTCAATTTGCACAAACATAATTGCCATTTTTCCTTTACATTTGATGAAATAATCACCTAACAATGGTAAATTTCCTCGGGGAAAAGTCAATGCCATGCACTTTAAAACACTACCTTCTGTACTTTCTGCTAGGCTTGAATCTCAGCTATCACCCAGCCTTGCACGAAAACAAGTCAAACATAATTACAGGGCAGCGGCAGAGTGAATTGCTAAAACTCAGAGGTAGTATTCACAGGAGTTACAAAGTTCACTATGATGTACCCCAGCCTCCGAGCAGCTCTAAATTCAAATGCATGGAGCTGATGCTGTCCTTGCACTTCCACCACCCCAGTGCTTGTGTGCCACATTAATACACAGCTAACACCACAGGGGACATTCTCTGGACACTGAAGGCAAAATGTCTGCTCCCCTACCACATAAACACACACAAACACTTCCCCCTGGAAAACTGATGTAAAACATAAAACACTTCAAACCCAGACAGTGTGTCTGGCATCACTGGGGATGTGAATCTTTACGGGACCAAAAAGAGCTTTCGACGCACCCTTGGCTCCACTAGCTTGGTTTCTCACCTCATAGTGTGGTTTCATTTGGTTAAGCTTTTTCTGTAGTTCCAAAACAATTAAAAGGTCACTTCCAAGGTCAACTGGTACTGCAAGCTGGAGTGCCTCTTGAAGAATCTCTAATCCACGGGTAGTCTAAAAGATAATCAAAAAGTTCAGCATTTCTAACTGAAATAAATTTTTAAAAAACCCCCAAATTTAAAGTCAAATCTACATTTGTAACAAAAACCTTCCTCAAACCAGGCACCCAAATGCTGTCAGTAAAGCTCCTCATTTGCAAACCTTCTGAGTGACGAGGGTGATAAGGTATCTCTGAGACAGCATGAAAAAACAACTCAGACTGCAGGACCCACAGACACACTATTTCTGTGATAACAGAGGTGCTGGTGTACTGCTGAGCTGCACTAGAGAAACAGCAGCTACAAGCCCAGCTGGTGCTCCTGGTTCTGCTACTAGCCTAGCTAGCGTTTCTTTTAAGGACCGCTGCACACTCTCCCTGTGCCAGGAAGGTTTCAATCCTCTTTCCGTAGGAACCTGGTTGGACTTGAGTTTAGTAACTATTAGGACAGTTTAGTTTAGCAACTATGCAGTCTCAAAAAATGGCGCTTTTAAAAAGAAAAAAAAAAAATCAGTGCTGGTAAAGTATTGCTTAAACTTCATTAAAACTTAGAATTTGAACTGGAGTCTTGGACTTGTATGCATTTGAGTAAGGGAAAAAGGATTAAAAACATTTAATGTTTCCTGATGACTGACTGGCAGAACAGAGAACACACTGTGGTCAAGAATTGTATCTTACTGATCATCACTGTTTCTTAAATAATACCTACAACAGTTGCTGAGAGAGTCACAGACAAATTAATAACAATCTAGAAACATTTGCCACAGTTGATTTCTTCCTAGCTATTTTACTTACGATTTTCAGTTGTTCTTTAAATATCTGGCACTGTTGCTGGCTGGGTTTCACTTGAGTAATTTTAAAATTCCAGATTGCCCAAAGATCAGTCAGCACTTTCCTTTCTTTATTCAGATTAATAATGATATCTTCTGCTACTTTTATTGATTTTTCTGCTTCTAATATTAAACTCTCATTTACCTGGCAAATAAACAGACAATTTTTTTCACACAATTTTATAAAATACAATTAAAACCTCATAATTATAAACAAATTTAATAAACCCCCAACTATTCTAGTGTAACTTTTTAAAAAATTCTGATACTTTTAAATACACTTTTCTCTTAATATTTTCTAGAAGTAGGCACAGATGGACAGAATTGGTAAACTGAGGACATAGCCAAAGCTGGAGTTTAAAACATAGAACAGGTCAGTAATGACTGAATTACTGCCATCTGATGGCTGTTTCACATTCAGACAAAATAAAATAATTCCTGAATAAACAGAACAATCCAAAATGGCCTTTTGAAGAATAAATAGCAACTAGAAGACAAAGTAGGTGAAGAAAAGACCAACCCTTTGTGTTGATAAACAAAACAGCACCAAAGTACAGGAGGGTTAAGTGTTTGAATATTTGGTATTTTTTCCTCTTTCCTATAGATCCCCTATGAGAAATACCAGAAAACTGGGTAATGCCATTTCTGGTTTTCCCATTTAATTTTTTTTTCCTAAGAGAAGTCGTCTTTGTAAATTTCTAGCATGATCCATATCTTCCGGAGGCTTAAAAGCCACAACCTGGGAATATCACGGGAGCAGGATGGCAGAAAATATGGTGACAACGTATTTCCAGGTCTTTAGGGAGATAATGCCTGAAGATGTGCCAAGACTTCAAGTGACTTTGCCATTGCTCTGACTGTCTTAGCTGTGCTTGGCTGCATCCAGCAGGGACACAAACCCTTCAGCCACACTAACAGCCTGAGCACTTTCCCTCCCTCAGCTGGTTGTTCCAGCTCACCTTGCATGCTGCTGTAGTTTACCAACACCACCTCCCCTGTCTCAGCTTAATGTGTAATGGAATTGCTCCCTAGTCTGTCCTACAAAAGCAGAAGGAACAGCTGGATATCCAGGCTGTCCACATTACTTGGGATTACTTTAGGAGGTGTAGCTTAGGGAATGATAGCACATCTCACACAATCACCTCGTGAAGTGTTGGAAAATTAGACAGGGGCGCCTAGGCAGTGTAGCTGTCAGACAGAACGCAAAGACACTGGGAATGATTATCTACAAGGAAGTAGCTCTAACATCCATTTTTTCAGAAGAATTCATACACCCAGTCAGCAAAGACTGCCTGCCTCTTAGTGGAAGTAAAATAAACTTAATATTGTACTTGTGTATGCAGCTTTTCAACATGAACAAAACAGATATGAGCATGTATCACATTTGTATGCATGGACTGGGTCATTAAGGACTCTATCATTGCTAATCACATAACCTTTTATATTACTTGTAATGCCATAAGCACTCAAATAATACTTTCATATTCTAAAAGTATATAACAGCGTTGGCCCCTTTAAAACTAGGTACTGGAGAAGTCACAGTCTAGGCATAGAACTAGGATTGGACCTCATCACAGGCAAATATAAAAAATTTGGAATGGTTTATCAGATTATACTCACCACATTTACTAAATTAAGAAAATAGCAACCCATATTTTGTGTGGAAAACATTTTCTTTATAGTCTTTTGCCACTGAGTATTAGCTGACTCCACTGCAATTTTATTTTCAGTCTCCGTATTTGTCAGTAGTGGTTTTGAATTATAGAATTCCTTCAGATTTTTAATATCATCATTTACCTATAGATAGACATTAAATAAATATCAAAAAACAAATCAAAACTTGAGGAGCTATAATCAGAAGTTATAGAGATATGATAAACTGGAATAACACCCCCTGAATCTTCTCCTGATTTTAAATCTGAGTCCCTAAAATATTTACAAACACCAAATAATAAAATAGTTTTAAACAACTTGTGAACCAGTAGATGGCAAGCAGATGGATGGCAGCAATTAGCTCAGTTTCTGTCACATAATATTACATGGATTTTATGTACCAGTATATCAATGCACTGATTTTCACTGATCTGCTTAATATGAAGTAACTGAAGTTAGCAATAATCAGAAGTAGATGTTATACACGTTTTTTGTAGTTTATCATACAATAAATAAATAATATGGCTAATTTTATCTGACAGGTTCCATTCCATCCTCAATTTCTTTCTAAATATTAAAGAAAAGCTACCATATTACAGAACCTTAAAATGGAACGCAAATCAAAATGAAAATTAACTCTCCTGGTCATCATTAGCACAGCTACCAAAATTATGTTGGTATTGAACTGATTATGATTTGAGCTACAGCTGGTTTTTATTTCATTTTTAAATTCAATCATATGAATTAGCATGTCAGTGGAAGTATGCAAGGCAGCAATAAAGATCTCTGTGATTGTATCATATGACATTTTTAAAAGTCAGTCAATTTAAGAAAATCAGTCAATTTAATATTCAGAGTACATATATGGAAGCATTTTTATCATGTATATAATGAGATTGCACATGTGCAGAGGAGAAAAATTAAAATCAATTATAATTCTTCCTACAGTGGAAACACATTTTTCAATTGTACGATTTTTACAGTCTAGTCAGAGAACAAATAAGTAATCCATACCTCTACAGCTGACTGCAAAAAGGCCACATAAGTTTCTAGAATTTCTAGCTTTGAGCTAATATTTTTTTCAATTTTTTTCAGTTCTTTATTCAGAAAGTCAGCTCTGCTAGAAAAAGCCACCACCTGCTCAGGTTCCAACTCTTCCATATTTTTGATGATTCCCTCAGCTGCTCTCAGTTCACATGAAGTCTCCTTTGAAGGTAGAAGCATAGAAAAGAATGTGTATAGTGACTAGAAAGGACTTGTGAATATTGATATCACATTGTTAATTTTCATTAGGATTGCTTTCTTATGTATAATTCAATTACTTGTTTGAAGAAGAGCTCACAATGGAGATTAAATCACAGAAATAACCATTTCTTTCCTAAAAACGATAGGTGTGGTTATTAAAATAGCTATTTTGAAAGCTAGAATATCACAATCCCCAGAAAGAACAGTTAGAAGAAGCGTATAGTTAAAAGACTTGTATATATCTGTCAGGGCAAAGTAGACACTGCAGCAAACAAAAGTAACACCCTGGCATGCAAAAATTTGGCAGAAAAGACACTTAAAAGTATTTTAAAGTCTTGAGGGAACAAAAAGTTGCTCTTGCTTATCTGTTGAGCTTTTTATATTGTTACTATGTGCTCTCCAGAATTGCTTTAAAGTGAATTTTATTTCCACAGGCACTGTACAGATCCATCCCTTGGGCCCCATAAGCTGTTGCCTGAAACAAGAAAGAACTCCGCAGGAGTAATGGAGTTTTAAGTACTGAAAATGCACAGGATACTCCTAAAATACACACTGCCATGTTGTTCAGCTTAGCTTGAAGTATGCATCTATGCCAAGGCTATGGAAGGGATTCAAGTGGTTTCAACCCACTTCAGATACTGCAGTGCTGCTGTGGGAGTTGGAAAGGCCCTGGATGTGACTTAAAAACCACTCTCGTGTGACAGAGCTGAATGCTGCAGGGCTCTCGTCAAGCGGCTGCACTCCCAACATGACCAATGGATATCTTTACAGCCCCCTTCACAGCTTCTCTAAACGAGAACTACTTTTTTCTTTCTTGCCAGTTCATCTCTTTTATTCGGCGCAATGAACTACAGGAAGGTTTTTCTCTGACTCTGCCTGTCTAGACAATTATTAAACCGGCGCCTCACGAAGGAGTAGCAATCCACATTTGAAGATTTTTCCTAACAAGAGTTGGTATGAGGATCCTGAGGCAGTAACAAATAACACAGTCAGATAGAGACAGTGGGGAAAACCAGTGATTTAAGGACTGACTTGTAATGTTATCTGTGGTTTTGTTCATTAACAACAATTTAAAACAAACCATAGACCAATTTTCTTTACAAGAAACTCAGCTTCTCGCCTTATTCAAAATTACATACAGAAAGCATTTGTTTCTAAAAGCACTTAACATTATTGAAAGGTTTTTTTACCTTTGTTTGTTTAGCCAGTTCAAGGTATTTGTTCAAAACTCTTTCTGACTCACACAAATATGAGCCAATCTCCACACCAACTGCAAGCGTCGGGGCGAGTGTTTTAATTGATTGTGACACCTTTATTTGAAAATATTATGCACATGGTTAATTAATATAAGTAGACACTATAACACCAGTATAAAATATTGCTTTTTATACAAAAAAATGAGGTAACACTTACCTGTTGGTGCATAGATTATATTTCTGGGCATAATGTCATGGTTTACACCCAAGTGGCCACTAATACCACACAGCTGGTCACCCCCCCCCTCCCCCACCCCCCCCACACCCCCCTCAACCCCAAATGGTGGGATGGAGAGAAGAGAAGAAAAAAAGGTAGAACTTGTGCTTTATTATCATATATAGTCAGACAAAGTCAGGAATTAAAATATAAAGGAAGAAAACTCTACTATTTCTTCAACAGGCATGATGAAAAGCCCTTCCTGTGTGCTCTCATTTTATTGACAGTGCTTTCCTTTACCCTAAATATCCAAGGCTTGTGATTTCAATATGGCACAGCTGCATTATAATCTAGCGATTATAGCCCTGGCAGAAATATTTTGATTCTGCTCCAGGCTTTTTTCAAAAATTACACTTAAATCTTCTCTGACAAGGCAAGTGACCTATTTTTGTGCAGATACGTGTACAGAATTCCCTTCCACTGTCACTAAGATATCATACATGCACTATGATAACAAAAAAGATTATGAAGAGCACAGGCAGATGATGCCAGACATGACACACATAGTTATTATCAGACATGAGAATTCACATATAACTTTTTTTTAAGAAGTGGCTGCTAATTGAGGTTAAAACTTTATTGTATGAGGCTGAGGGGCAGTTGAATTTGGCACCAAATTCTTGGGGATCCTTTGCATTAGAAGGCTGGGATGAAAAACATATTGCTTGGTAAGAATATAACAATAAGCACTCTTCACTGCAATGAATAATCATGACACAAGTCTCCCCTATGTCCTCTAATGCAATGCTGGGAACAAAGTGATTACAACAAACTGCAGGTTGAAACCTTATGTTCAAATTGAGGTCTATATTTGGAGTAAAAATTAACTTCATAGTTTAACTTTTACATTAAGATTCTCAACCTGATAATGACATCGTTTCTATACACATAAATGGTATAGAAAAGGACCAATTTGTATTAAATTGAATTCACATTTGATTGAGAATAGTACATTATAAATATCATGCAAATATAAAATATCAGATTGCAGACTTAATTATACTCAGTCATTAAATTTACTTTTCTGGTCAACACTCTTGGTTCCTTCATATGAACCTTGCTAAAAGACTATATTTTTTAAATTTGAATTTACACATGGAAATTTATTTAGGAGCTATTTCTCTATTCCATCTCTGACAAGTCATTTAAAAGGTCTGTAGTACTATATAAACATTCAACAGTTTAAAGAAGGCTGTGATATCCTTGATGAATCAACAACTTAACTAACAAAAAGAGTTTTTATAGTGAACAGAGTCTAGTCTCCTCCAGATTTACTGAAAATTTGCTGTGGTTCTGTCACCATGCTTATTAACCCTCAGTTTTGCCACACTTTTATTTTTATCTTCAGCCACATAAAAGAGGGGACAGAAGCAGTACAGGAAACCTTCTCACAGGTCACAGGACTAATTGCTCACTTCTTTTCCAAAAGAACAAATTATAATAGTTTATTATCGAAGCAAATCCATGCTTAATTGAACATCACTGGTAAAATGTACTCGTGGAAACAGCTGAATTTTTCAGAGCAGCTTTAGGTTCCTTTGTGTTTGTAAGAGCATTCAGCATTCTAACTACAACTGTGCTCTCTCTAACAAACTTGTTATTATTTGATTCAACTTTAATATTCACTATAGCTAAATTATGGAAATACAACATACTGCTCACGAATGCATTAAGAATGTTATTGAATGCTTCAAGAAGATGTGCTATGATGATGATAATAATCATCACAAGGATCATCAGAAGTGCTGGACACCTCTCCTATGGTGATAGGCTGAGACAGCGGGGGTTGTTCAGCCTGAAGAGCAGACAACTTTGGGAAGACTTTATAGGAGACCCTTCCAGTACCTAAAGGGGCCTATAAGAAAGCTCAAGAGTGACTTGGAGTGACAGAACAAGGGACAGTGGCTTCAAAGTGAAACAAGGTAGGTCTAGGTTAGATAATAGGAAGAAATTCTTCACTATGAGGGTGGTACGACACTGGAACAGGCTGCCCAGAGAAGCTGTGGATGCCCCATTTCTGAAAGGCTCGATGGGGCTTTGAGCTGCCTGGTCTATTGGAAGTTGTCCCTGCCCATGGCAGAGGGGTTGGAACTGGATGTTCTTTAAGGTCTCTTTCAACCCAAACCATTCTATGATTCTATGATGTACCTTATTCAGATGATCTTCAAGTGAGGCAGTCCATTGTTGTTTCTTCAAAGCAAGTTCTTCATAATCTGGACACTGGCTGTTTAATTGATCTACTTTTTTTTTTACATATTCCATCATTTTCTGAATTCCTGCCACCCAAGAGCTAAAATGGAAAAGTAGAACTCTTGTTTATTTCCTATTTTTTGCTCAACCCAGAGGATGATTATGATTTTTAAAATCCCAACACTTTTTCTGTTGATTTGTATGATGAGTAACTCATGAATTTTAAACTGTTACCTTTAAAGGAAAAATAACCAAGAGAAATATTAAAATTAATCCAAAAAAAATGGATAATTAGTAAAACACTGGAATGAAGTTTCCAAACAAATCATTTGTCACCAGTGCCTGAGGCAGATTCACAAGACAGATACTTTAATTCTCACAAGACACATAGCCTGATTCACTGAGAAATAGCTCATGTCACTTCTCACTCTAGTTATAGTATCTAAAAACTAAAATGACAAACGGAAGAGCTTAAAAGAAAAAATACATGACATACCAGTTCTACTTTAAAAAGAATGTTTTCTTTGGTTTCTCAAATATTTTAGTGTTTTTACAGTGGTTAAAAAAAGAATGACATATATGTTCTAAGTCAACCTTTCCTTAAAGGTGTTGTTTTAACGGGAGAAAAAATCCCACCAATTTACAAAACAATGGCTTGCCTTTTGAAGTTAAACATAATATCAGGGAAGCAATTTAGAATCTGAATACTTGAAGCAGTCCACTTCAGGTTGTAAAGAAGTTACCTCATACAATCAGAAACTGAAGTTTTGATATAACACTCCCCCCCCCACACACATACCAACTTATTTACTACTTAAATTTATTCATCATAAGAATTTTTTTAAAACAGACATGTTCAAAATAAGTTTTTTCTTTAGTTTCTTCAGAAGCTTATGCTAATACAGGTGCTTATTCCAGGTTTCTTACTTTGTCCTCTAGTATTTAAGGAAATTTTCTTCAGATAAGGCTCAGAGTTAAATTCTGTAACCTCAAAGAAAAATGTTAGTCTACACTACTCATATAAAGTATGGTGTTAGTATACAATTCTGTTTGAATTTGATCCAAGAATTTGACACAAAGAGAACCCAAATTTTAAGTCCTTTTCAGGGAGTAGGTGATTTCAAACTCTGTAAGTTACTCTTTCAAAAATTAGCAACCTCTTAGTTTCTGCTTTAATCTTAAAATTCTAAAAATGTCATTCCTCTATTTCAGTTCTCCTTAAAAAGAGATATGTTTAAAAAAAGCTACTATCACTACTCAGTTTAAAAAAGCAGTAAGGGAAGAAGATTTACAGGTTTTGAAAAGGCTAATTTACATCTCAATAAAGCCTTTGAAAGTATCATTGGTTTGTTATGATTTAATACAATATATTTATAACAGCAGTAAAATAAAGACACTTCTTACACTCATAGGCAAGCCAATTGGCTGGCAAAGTAGCAAGGATTTTCTTAGTAGGCAAAACTTACTGCTTGTATTTTTTTATAATTAATACATATAAATTTTTGCTTCTGTTTTTCTAGCTGGTTTTGATTTAAAAATATGAGATCTTAAAAATCAGCCTTACCAATATTTTAATTGTGAAGCATTTTGTATTTGCAAGAACTTTCCTCTGTCACTTTTCTACCATCTATTCATCATTCAATATGAATATTTTCAGTATTTTCATTTATTCATTATTTCAAATAATGAATTTCATTATTTTAATATTTCAAATTATTTCAAAGAAACTGTCTCTTAGTATAAGTTTGCAACATGCCTCAATAAGATTTGAAAGCAAGACATTAAAGATAGGATCAGAGTCTCTTCAGAGGTGTCCAGCAATAGGACAAGACAAAATGCTCACAAGGTGCAGCAACAGAAACTTTGGACAGGTGTAAGAAAAACATGTTTCCCAAAAAAAGTGCTTAAACAACAGCACAAATTGCCCAGAGAGATTGTGGGATTTCCATCCTTTGAGACCATCAAAACTTGGTCCTGAGCAACCTAACCAGACAGGTTTTGAGCAAGGGATTGCACCAAAGGACCTCCATAGTTACCTGCCAATTTAAATTATTCTATGATTGTAATCCTCAAGCCCATGCCTAGGAATATTAAGCACAGAAGTACGAGCACTACTCATGGAGGTATGTGGCAAATTCATTACATTCAGGCAATGAGGCCTGAAGGCAACAGGAAAAAAACTGAAAAGCCATGATATTCTGTGTTTGCTTTCTTATAAAGGGACTTATTTCTTTTTATGATGCAAGTAGACATTTAAAAGCCTGGATTTTTTCACTGTTCTTTAGAAGCAGTAAAACACATTTCTAGTTAGATCATCTATCAAGTTTCACCTCCCCTCTCTAAATCACTGCTGCTTCAGATGTAAAGCTTTGCTTTTCTTAAAATTATAATGCCTTCTAAGCAGAAATATAACCTATATTTATTTATAGAAAATCCTGTGCAACACTTTGGCATACAGGAGATATGCCTAATCATTACTTGGTTTCACTGAACTTTACAAGAAATTGCTAATGGGGTTGTTTTGAAAAATTCATCCCATTCTTTTAAATGTCAACCTTAGATATCTTAATATCCCACTGATGTCTTGGACTGTTTAAATATTTTTTAAAACTCTTAACAAGGAAGAAAGAAATTTAATGACTTGTCATTTTAGAGATTAATTCTCTACTAAAGTCTTTAGCATTCCTAACATTAATTAATGCTGTGCAGACATTTTGAAACCCAACAGCTGCTTCTGTAGAGGCAATGTGTGCAGAACGTAAAGTCCTAGAGAAGAGCAGCATGCATTCTGGAATTATGGCTGGTTTATATAAATCAAAGTTACACTGAGGAAAATCCATTTCCATTATATTTCATTTAAATGTTAGGAAGCAGTAACAACAGCTGTAAAAACATTGTGTTTCCAAAACAACTTTCTATCTGAATTTTCGATTTCATCCCATTGCTAGGCTCAAGAAAATTACATCTGGAGTGAACAGGTGAAGGACCTTTAGATGAAATTTTTTGCAAGATCATGAGATTAAATTAAAATCTTATCTATGCTTTCAGTTGTTGTGTTGAAATACAATTAATAATTAAGGACATAAGCATGTAATGGAAAGTTAGCGCTAAGCTGACTAGTAGAAAACCATCAATCATAGTCATGTGCTCTGTCTTTGAAGTGGAACTCATTACTACAAACAGTCTCCACTCTTATTGCACCAGCCTCCTACTAAGATCTCCTGAGAAGTAGGAGATATTAAGCCCCTAGGACTGATTCTAAGCTTTTCAATCACTGTAAAAATCACACATGTGAAGTGTGCAATCACTGTAATTAACAAAACTTTGAAAGAATAAGAGGTATTTATTTATTTACTAATTAAAACTACTAAAATGTGGAGAAATTTCCGTGTTTTCTGCACAGGGCTTAGCATCCGCATTTTTATCTTGCATCAATTCACGTTGTAATTGCTGTAATTCTGGCTTTCAAAAAGATCTAAAAGGAGTACAGTGGGCAGCAGAGAATGCTCATAACTATCTATATTTTAATTGCCATTTAGATACATTTACTTTTCCAAAATGTTGACTAAACCATTGCTTCTGAATTCTGCCCTACCATACCAATATCATTGTTTGACACCACTCCTACAAGCAGCACCGCTAAAAATTTTTGTTTAAGAGATTGGTTCATACAAATACCACCAGAGAAATATGGCAGAAGCACTGAGTCTTTAAATGTCTACCTACTTAGTAAACTATTCTGGCTCTAAATGCAATTTGATTCTAACTAGCTGAGTTATAAAGCAACATATAGATATGGAGAAGTGCAGCAGATATGTAAAAATGGAGGGAATACCTGTGAGAATCTGCTTTATTAACTAAAGTTCGTCCCTTTTGCATGGTAGTTGCTGTGCAACCTTTAATTGCTTCCTGCAATTCCTTGTACTTCAGTGTCAATATAGGTAAATGTAAGCCTTCTGAAATAGAGATTTTATGGTAATTCTCAATACTTTCAAGACCATCAAGTACCTGAAGAAAAAAGAAAAGCATGTGTTATCAATATTTCTGTTGTTGGAACTCTCCTTGGAAATGATCTGTTTTTAAAACTTCTATAAACAATGTGAAAAAAATATACCTGAAAAAAACCAAAAATACCATTTGGTCTTTGGACACATTTAAATATAAAGTTTTCTAAAGAGTTTTCTAATGGAAAGATTTTGTAAAAAAGGTTGCATTGCTAATAATACTAATTATAACTAGCTCCTGTGGAGACCACTGTAAGTACAGACATTGCTTCTGGTATCCACACGAGCTTGAAACAGTTTGGGTATTTCAGAGCAGTTCCTGTGTCTTCATAGAGCTTTAAGCCACCATGGCAAAGCTCAGGATCTTAAAGCCCAATTTTTGGCAAATAAATGTTTCCCAAATACCTTATTTTGGAATGCAAGGGCTCTTCTCAATATATTTAAAGGGGAAAAAAAGTAAAAAAATTTTAATGGATTTGCCGTTTTGGATAGAAGTTTGAAGCAAAAGGTCATATAAAAAGGGTAATTGAATTTGTAACTTTCCACTTCAAACTGTTTAGCCAACTGTTTGCATAATCCCACATACACCAGCCTTCAGGAGCACACTAATATTTTTATTATCAGGTTATTATTACAGACTTGGCTTCTTACCAACCTTGCCAGCAGCACGAAAAAAGTCATTGGCCTCTTGCAGCAGGGCTTTCCTTTCTTCCATATGGAAGCACACTTCTTCTTGCAACAGACCGATTTTCTGATTTGAAAGCTTTAGATGTTCTTTTTCTGTATAGTCCTCTGAAAGCAAGATCCTAAATGCTTCACCTTCCAATTGTTCCACAGTGTAATTCCATTCCTAATTGGGAAAAAATCCACTTTAATCAATTACACCCAGAAAAGTAGCACACTGCATGATAATAAGATACGCATTGCAAAATGTGTATTGTTGTCAGCATGAAGGCTATCATGACTTAAAACAGTATTTCTCCTAGGAGAGGTTTCTCAGAAAATCATGGGTTTAGTGCTAAGAGTTTTCAGCAGTGGCATTCTTCATTCTTTGACACAGTTTCACAGGCAGAAGCAGCAGTTACTAAGGTGCCTGCTGGGAAAAATGGTTTGGATAACAAAGACTAGAAACCTCCTGGTATGACCACACCCTCATGGCAAACAGCCCTTAAGCCCACCTATTTAATCAAGAACAAATTAAAATATTGTCTAGGTAACAGCTGCTTGCAGTGAGAGCTTTTCTGTTAAGAGCCGTCTGGTAATCACTTCCATCAAATGCCCCTCCCTTCCAGCAAGGTGTGCCATCATCCTTGACATTCTCCATTGTACACCTTCCCTGATTTCCTACACAAAATCATAAGTCCACTCAGAGAATGCTTGTGCCTTATCTGATCCTTAACGTTTCTCGTGGCAGTGATAGAGGGAAAAAAAGGAAGATCACATTTCAGAATTTCAAGCCACAGAGTCAAACATTTCAGACAATTGAGCCACGTTCTTCAAAACTAAGGTGCTTTAAAATGGATTCTGTTTAATCAGGTGAAGTTCCCATATAGGTATTGGTCAACACTGCACCACTTGGAAGCACATTTAGTTAATTAGAACTGATTGCCTATTTAACGCCTCTTTCATTTTCAGCTATTCATACTGAACTGACATGTGCTTCTACTGCAGTGACCCAAATATAAATCAGTGTTAGGGATTCCTCCACCATGGTGAAAACTCTTACCTTTCTGCCATGGAAAGCCCAAGCACCAGTAAAAAGCCATAGATCTACATTAATGTTTTATTTAGCTTTTTTCATATTAAATCTACTTGTCCTTTTAACTTCTGTATAGTACTACCAATTTTTTAAAACATTCAATAGCCTTAAATTGTTCCAATCAGATTCTAAAGGATTTAGTAAGAAAACTAATTACACATATTTCAACAAACTAAGCTTTGTTTCATTTTGAAAAAGAAAGATGTGTTCTGGTTGTGCTTCAGTAAACCCACACTGTATGCCTACAAAGATGCCCACTGTATTTCCTTCTGTGCTTGTTAAAATATTGCTGCTTTAGAATATCCTGCAATGAAATTGCTCCACTTTCTCAAGAAAACACTCCAAAAGAATCCCCCAAATATTGTGAGGACTTGAATTGGGTACTCTCAGCTTCCCACTAAAATAAAAAAAGATTAATTCTGGGCACAATAAAAGCAATACTTGAAAAAATTTGTCTATTACTGATAAACAGCTATAGCAAAATCTTTCTAATTTTTAAAATTTCTTTTTCAAATTAAAATAATGACCATTACCAACGTCTGGATGCAATAATCTTCAGCCTGTACTTTTAATTAAGTGAAACCCTGCACTGTATTATTTAATGCACAATTCCCCTTTCATAAAATCCTGTCTTTGTCTCTCTGTCCTAAGCAATATTAAGCAAGAGTGAGGACTTTAGGGATAATAAATCACAGTCTGCTGTGCTGTATTTGTTCCTTTTTGCCTGAGGANGGGGGGGTAAATAGTAAGGAGGTGTCCCCATACACACAGCTTAACTGACTTGATTTCCAATTATATCAGCACCATAACAGTGTCATCTTCCCATACTTGCAGCTGGAATGACTGGTATGAATTGCATGGTCAGATTTTAATAGAAATTTTACTTACATTTAAACATATAGATGTTAATGACAATTAGAAAACAACCCTGAAGTTGGGAGCTTTTAACTGGGACTAATAATAATTCACCACAAAAAAGGCAAAGATAGTACAGTTGAATATGTGAATCCTCATTTTGCTGTTATTTTCTATTTGTATCATAATTAAAAAAAAAAATTATGCAAGAATGAAAAATGCGCATTAATGCAAGTGGAAAGAAAACTGTCCATAATTAGCTTGGAAGAAAATACAGAAAGACAAAAGTTCTGAATTGTTGCAGTGTATTACAATGTTTAAATTATAATTACAGCAGGCAAGACTAATTATAAGAAAATGACTCAACTTATAGTGAAATTATTCCCTGTAAGAGTATTTCATTGTAACAAAATTCATAAATTTGTTTGATACAAGATGCCCAACAGCAGCTTTTAGGTGATCTTGAAGCAGATATTAAACTCTGCCTTGTTTATATTGAGGCAAGGCTCTTCTCTAAATTTTCACACAAGCTCAAAACCCTAGTTTATTATAGCAATTAATATTTCAAAACATTCCACAAAGATTACAACTTTACACACTCTCTGAGGGTATTAAATTTGGTTAGACTCATTTGCTATCCTGTTTAAACAACCTCAAACTTGGTTAAATTTTCTATATAATAGCTAGTGACAACTTCATTTTCAGCTTTCTATTTATAAGGAAATGTTTCTACACATAAAAAGCCTAGGCTTTCCATAAAAAGGACATAAAAACTCAGTGGAAAAATCTTAGCTAGTTTCTTCTGTTCTTCAGACCTCAACATACTAAATTCATAACAGTCTGCCAGTCAGCACTAACATACTTCTTACTCATTTTCCTTGAAAGGAACACACAGCTCACTATTACAGTGACTTTTCAATTTATCAGGAGATGCTTGTGAATTCCTCTGACATATTAAAGACAAGTTGAATGTCTCTCCTTAGCTCTTGTTCCTTTCCTCGCACTGGTAAGTCTTTTAAAAACTTTCTTCTGCTATTCCATTTGGCAAGGAAAATGAGTTCTTTCGAGGTTCCTTGATTAAACAGGTATATTTCAAGAGTGTTAAAACTGAGGAATTAAAAATAATGTAGCTTTAAGTAAATGTCTTGAAAATTTTCTGCCTTCTAAAGTATCCAGCACAAGTCTGGGGGAAAAATTGCAGAAATAACTACAAATTTATCGTTTTATTAAACAATTATTGTGGGATAAATGGACTTTTTTGTCTATACAGTAAACCTTTTGGACTTTGAATTAAAACCTGAGAAGTTGTATAAAAGCTTTTTCACTGGAATGTTCAAGGGTTCAGCTTAGAAAACTTTGACTTCAGATCATGATCCATATATTAGATAAAGCAGCATTTAAACCATAAGTCAATTAAACACAAAAGTATGTATTTTTCAGAATGTGTGATAAATTAGCTTATTCTCTCATATGCAAAAATGTTCACAACTGAACTTTTTCTGAGCCCCAAATCTGCCTGTCATTGGTTCAT
Source organism: Oriolus oriolus (assembly GCA_013400235.1). Lineage (NCBI taxonomy): Eukaryota > Metazoa > Chordata > Aves > Passeriformes > Corvidae > Oriolus > Oriolus oriolus. Next base: position 1,006,381 of record VXBT01012252.1, on the reverse strand, counting down.
TGCATACATCAGTACACTGATAATTTAGTCCTTGTGAATACTTGAAATGCTTTCACCTTCAGAAACTACGTTGCAGTAAAACTACCAATATAATCATATTATTCCCTCAAATCACAGATGAAGTAGTGGGCCCTTATACAAGTGATTGTGAGCTGCTAGACAATTACCATATGATGTGTCTTTTGGAAAGTTCAGTGAATGGCTGTAGCAGTGTATTTAACAGTGAGCTGATAAAATCAACATGCAAAAAGAGAAAAAGTAATTCAAAGTCTGTCACCCCTCAGAAAATAGCTGAGATATGTTAAAAATTATTTGGCCACAAAGTGGTGCTAGCAGTTCTTCTTTACCATGTCAAGCACCTCCAATGCACATAGAAATGTAACAGCAAGCAGGTAATCAGTGCCAGCAGCGCCAGCAGATCTCTTTATTGAAACATGAGCTCCTAAACATGCCTCTTCTCACAAATCTTGGTGGCAGTGGGTGGGGGGAACTGGGAAAGTCCTTGCAGGAGTGGGGCAGGAGGGTCCTTTTTAAAGTTTGTGAGGTTTGAGGGCTTTTTTCCCCAATTACGATTTCCTGGGTTTGTTTTCGGTCTTGATAATTTTACAAGCTAGTGATAATGTTTTCAGGGGTTTTACCTCTTAGCAAGGTGAAATTCAACATAAGATACCAGCCTGAGAACATAATAATAATAATGAATCATTCTCCTTTCTCCTCCCAGCCCAGTCCCGTAAATTAGATGCTAAGCCTGTAAATCCTTCCTAGGCTGGCCTCTGAACAAGTTAAGAACCCATTTCTCCTGTTCAACCTAATGCAACAATACATGCAAATAAACACGTTGTGTGACACAGCTCCAACACGGGACCTTTCCACTTTCTTACTCCCTGTGAGAACACTTAAACTTGCTCTGCGTGGCTATTACACAGAAACATTTTGCTCTGAGCTACAGTACACATATGAAAAGTTACTTGAAAAGATTTATTTACACTGCTTTAGAACAGGTTGCTCCTTCATTCTGTTTGCAACATCTGCAGTTCAGTGCTGCAAAAACTAATGCACAAAGCCCCAAAACTCACAGCTTTCTCAATTATATTTGCAAACTGCTGTTTCAACCTGGCCACTCTTCTGAACATCATAAGCAAAACCCACGTGCTCAGTAACATCTCCTTCAAGAATTTCATTTCCCTCTGCTAGAACGTGCTGCTAGCAAGAAAAGCAGAAGGCTAAAATAAGGTGTTCTAATTCATAATTCACATGGATGCCCAACAAAAATGTTTAATGCTAAACACTTTCAAATGACCTCATAAAAAAAAGGCAATGAAGTAAAATGCTATGATCTATTACATAATGTATGGGAGAAGAATTGTTAGGTGAAATTGTAATATTAAGCATTATTATTATGAGTTAGTTTCTAGATACTCAACCATGAAAAGGATTATTATACAAAATGAAAATGCATATTGTTCTCCTTTCTGCACTTACACTCTAATTTCTAATTCAGGCAGCAAATTACAAGAATAGCCTATGAAAATGAAATGCAGGGAAGATAAATGATTATTTGGCTAAAACTCAGCAATGCTTTAGGACACCTACTTTTGTGGATGTCTCTCTCACTGAAAACACCCCACAGCTTACTCATTTAGTGATTTGTTCTTCTTGTGCCAAAGGTCTATTCAGAAGAATTTATCTTTATATACTCACCTTCCCTTAACCAAAAAAAAAGTGTTTTCTGACATGCTGCTTGGAGAAGCATTAGAAACATTATTGTATTGCGTTTACATGACAGCCTTGAAGCAGTTAACTGTTAATTATGCAAACAGGCAAACATGTGACATTTAACTACAAAGCTTACAAGGAAACAGATCTGCGAACAATCAGAAGCCTCTTACGACCAACACAATAACCTTTTGAAAGGCATTTACTTCTACTGGAATAGTTTTTGGACGAAAAAGGCCTCCTTGGTCATCCGGGTTACCCAAATTCAATAGCATGAAAATGGCATCATGGGGAATGATCCTGACCCAGCAACAGCATTTACCTGACGACAGCACAATTGAGTTACCTAAAAAGGTTCTAAATATAGGCAATTTATTTCATACAAAGATCCTTTCTTCTCATACCAGCGTTTTCTTTAATCTGATCTTGCTTTTATGGGTGGCGGTAACAGATTTATTCTCTGGAAAACTGATATTAACAATGAAAATAGCATTTTCAATTACTTTTAGTCACAAGAAATAAATAGGCAAATACCTCTTCCAATCATGTACTCAATTCAATGAAAAATAATTATGGTAGAAATAGCTGGGGTCTTGTCCTTTATAAACATAAAAATTTGGTAATATTCTGGTAAAATTCTTTTTCTTTATTATTTGCCACAGGGTTTAACATGTTAATTACCAGTGTGGAACTTGATCGCTAAATTGGAAAACTGACTAAACAACATCAAGGGTTACTCTTCTTTTAAGTTATCAGTAGCTTTTAAATTTTTAAGTGAAATAAAAAATATCTGAGAAACATGGAGGTCTTGCATTAAAAGAAGTTACTAAAATAATTCAGACATACAGAGATATATATCTCATGTACATATAGAAAATGTCAACTCCTATATATGCTTGTTCAGTGCCCAAGTTCATATTTTGCTACTCATTTTTAAAGTTGCTTCACCAACCAGTTATGGTATTTCTTACTTTCACTTTGACTTCCATTTCTTCAAGCTCCTGAAGCAACTCTTCATTTTCCAATAGCGATGACCCTACATTTTGCTTCTGAAAGTAATCTCTGATGTTTTTCTTATACCAAGATGTTACCTAATCAAAAAATAAAAAGAACTCAGTGAAAAGTTTGAGAAGTTATTGTCCATTTTTAAAAATATGTACAAGGCAGTTTCATTAAAAAAAAAGGCTCTCATTTTCATTCCTTTAATTTTTCATTCCTAATGTTCATGCTTTTATTTAAGTGCTTGCATTTGTGTTATAACAAATGCAGAAGGAATGACTAATGCCAAAACAAATACATAGTGGAATATATATGTCAAAACAGACAAAAATGTATTCATCAAGTACAACCAGATTGTAAATTAACACAGTAAAAGAAGAATAAAGTTATAGCCATGTATAGAATAAACACATGCTTTTTTGACACAATCAAGATATTGTATATTCTCCCTGGAAATACAGTAACTTAAAAATATCCCTTTGCATACAGTAAAAGACTACAAATCTGAGTACTTCTGACCTAATAGAACCTCTCCATCCCTGGCTTGAAAAACCCAGTTAATCTAATGGGATACTATTGTGTGGAATAATTTTATGTAGATTTACAAATTCATTACATCTTACTAACTTCTTCAGCAAGTATATGCAGCAAACATAGGCAATATACAAATATATCTTCTAAATTCCACAGAATTACTTGCATTTATATCTGCTTGACTCACTGTAGGTACCTCTCACTTTCTTTGTAAACAAAACATGGCAAGAACTCCTGAGTGAAGCTTTGCACTTTAAAATAGTATCCAGAATTAGTTACTGGCATCAAGAGGACTTCCTCCAGTCTTTTCCAGTCTGGAAAATCACCCCTATACTTAGATCATATGCAGCATACTAAGAATTTCTGTACTCTAGGCACTACACATTTTAATAGCCCACTAGAGATTTTTTTTTAATCTGCTCATGAAGAATCATGCTATTTTTAATAAAATTAAACAATTCTAAAATATAATAGAACGTTTAAAATGTGTTGGAAATATTTTCAGTTACAAAATAAAAAAATGTTCACATTATCTCATGAGTCCAACAGAGCTGGGAAGTAAGGAAATTATTTTAATACTGAGCCTTCATTTCTTGAGCATATCCTCCAGATGTGTACTTACTGACTGAAACATTTTTCCTGGAAGCACATTTTCACAGAATGTTTCCTATGACTTCATCAAAATACAAACAAATGGAGTGGACAATAAAAACTGTGCTAAAAGGGAAATAAAAATTTCTTTGTAAATTGGGGCTGGGGGGGGGCGTTTATCAAGTATCTGTCTGGAAAACAAACCAGTATTTCTGTAATATTAGGCAGAGGAGAAAGTCATTCTTTAACCCTGGTATAGCAAAGTGTTCACCCCGTTACCACTTGGCAATATTCCTTTCCATTACAGTGAGTTTAATCAGTTGGCTTCCACTACAGCTAATACCTCTGAGTGATTTCATTGTGCTACCTTAGCCCTGAAGGAATGGCTGAGAATAATTAACTGCTTTATAAGCAAGAAACCCACAGAATTTCACTTGCAGTGATTCTGCTGAAGGGATGGGAAAGGAGACAAGGTTAATACAGCTGTTTGAAAAAGACAGTGGTTTTCCTTGTTTGGGTGAAATTTAAAAGCACTCCTGTTTTTCAAGAATCAGATTTTATCTTTCATTTACAATAATCAGTGACTGGATTAATTACTTTCTTCTTTCAAAGATAACTAATTATGCATAAAATAGGCCAATCTGCCTTTGATTTTCATTAATGAAAGAGATATCAGAAAATATGATGCTGACAGTTCCATAAAGGAAGTTATGTAAAATACATACGCTTTCAAACAGTGAAAATTCTGAAAATAAAGCATGCTACAATCGTGACTATCAGATCATCACATTCCAGTTAGAGATCAAAGGGAGATGCTGCATTTTTAGTGTTTCATAACCTGGTAATAAGGGCTAAGCAACCCACAGATTGTGCATCCTTCTAGACTATACAGTTGCGCCTAGCAAAACAGAAGCAAAAACCTACTCTTAGATTTTATACAGCACAGCTTGTCTTCAGTACTTTGTTTCCTCTGTACCCCCTGAACTCTCATTAACATCACTCAAACATTCAAAAGTTAGGATTCTCTCAAACAGAAGTGGCCCAGAAATACTGGCCTAATGAATATATTTAAGCTCCTTTTCTGTTTGTACTGTAAAACAGTTGCTAGGTTTTTGCTGTGATTTCCCTTGATATTATATGTCTTACCTGGTTCTCTTGTTGGTGCCACAAACATATTTGCAGAACCTGCTCCAGTCCTTGGCGCTGATGCCTAAGGAATTTGTCCAGTTGCCGTCTCCTGTCCTGCAGCATTTCAAGGAGATTGTCAATCTTCAAGCAGCTGCTGTGGGCTCCTTGAATCAGCTCTGGATTTGCATTTGGCCCCTCACATTTGAATTCTTCTATGAATTGAGTTAGGTCTTGGCTTTTGTTTAAAAGGGCAAGTGACTTCTCCAAAAGTTCTGTAAGAACAGAATTTCATCAGGAAAAAAACCCAGAGTGCTTTGTGATTCTAATAGCATATTTCAAATATTACCCAAGCATTTTTCAAACTATCTATTTGCATACAAGAGCACAATGTATTTTCATGCATTGCATGGACATAAATGCTTACTTTAGGAGGTGTATAAATACTAAGATATTTCAATTTGGACAGCTCTTACGTAAACCTACAAAGGTACAGTGGTGTATACACAACATATATACACACACATATAATGGTGCACCAAGTGACATCAAGACAAAACCCAGAAGTCTTATTGTTTTCTCAAAACTGAGTTCTTCTTGAAGGTTTCCCAATCCTTGGGTAAGCTGAAGTGGAATTTTCTACCCTAGCTCCTGTGCTGGTCAGTAACCTCTGTAGTTTTTCACTAGTGATGGAAGTTTAGGTCTTTACATCCCTCACAGGCATTGGGAAAAAAAGTGTTCTGGTGCCTGGGGGCTGTTATAAGTAAGTCAGAGGTATCAGAAACCCTTACCTTCTTTCTATAGTCTTTACCTGGACATATTCAGGGTTAAAATTCGGTGGACCAGTCCACTTTAATGACCTATTAGTCACTTGCCTGTCTTTGTCCCAGCTCCTTAAAGTCACATAGTTCAAAATCTATTGAATAAACAATGATCAGTGCTTCTAAACCTTTCAAACAAAAACGGAAATTTTTAGGTGCGGAATGAGGAAGAAGGAGAGACAAGCCAATATAAGTGGCAAGGTAGACAGGGAGAAAAGTATAAAGAAAGGAATATTTTCCAGAAGCTTCCGGTAAAACAACAAGAAGCAGCCCTGCCGAAGCTTTTATCTTCCCAGCTGAGTACATGTACTGGTAATCCAAGACAAAGCATCCTAAATCCCCACCTTTCATGTAGAACACCTAGTGAAGAAGCAGAGTGGGAGGCCTCTAGTTCTTGAGTCACCCAGGGCTAACAAGATTGATTTGTTTCCATGAGCCCACTGCAAAAAGTCAGCAACAAGCCTGTCTATTTTACTTCTTGCCTTCCAGAAAAGTGGTATTAATCAGAAATGTTTAATTTCAGTATTAATTTCAGTAAATATGTAGAGTACATATAGAAATGGGTAAAACAGGATATTTTATATGTTTTCACCTTTTTTATTCCATTTTGAAATGTGTTTGTGTCAAAATCCTTTTTTTTTTTATTCCAGAGTGATAAGCATTTGTGATAAACTACTTATCACATACTGGTAGAGGCAATGCTTGGTCAGGGCTGTACTTCCAGCCACCTTCCTTCGGAACAGGTAGATAGTATCCTTCTTGAAGAAAGCACTGTTTTTTATCAAATAGCTCAATATCAGCTTTCAAAATTTTATGCGCTTAAGGTAGAATAAGAAGTCAATAAATTGCAGCCACTTTCCTCCATCTGAGGAAAGGCTTATTGCCATCAAAGCAGTCTTTCTCTGGCAAACCATTTCATCTGATCCTTACATTTATGGACCCTCTTTTCAGCAGTAAATTGCTGCCAGATACTTCAAGTTTAAACTGGTATCCAGTGAGCACTTTGCTCCCATGAAGATCAATTTGGAAGGCCCAAAACCCATATTAGAGTTATCTGAATTCAATTTTCTATTCAGCCTGCTAGGAAGAATACTTGGTGTTCGAGGTAGCTAAAAATATTTCAGCTAGTGCTCCACTAGTGGATAATAAAGTACAATTGATATTCTGCCAAGTGTTAGTAATCATGCAGCAAATTTTTATTAAAATTACAAAGATGTAGTCTTAAGACTTATAAAAAATGCAGAACTATATGGAATTGCAAAGGTGTCTGAAGTAGCCACACAATGAGATTAGTTCTAAAAATTTTTTTCTCTTTTTGATTTGAATGTGCCACAATATGGTAGAAGGTGCTTCACATGGAAGCTTGAATAAAGAAAAAGAATTCACGTGAAAGAAACTTTATGGGCAAAGGTGCGTGCAGGAAAGTTGTTGAAGGGGAGAGAGCAGTTTTTTTCCAAAAGTGTTACAGTCCTAGCCACAGAACCTCTTTGAACAGATCAGACAATTGGATCGATGGGGGAGTGAAACACGGCTGCATTCCTCAAAGGCAGAAGCAAAATGCAAGGAACCATTTGAGGCAAAAAGATTCTGAAGCTGGCGAGCTGCCACCTCTATCTTGTAGTTCTCACCCTCACTTAACCAATTCTGCTTCAAACCCCAACCCTGGCCAAAGAAAATCCGGAGGCAAACTTCTCCCTTGGTCACTCCCAAGAGACTGCAGGGCTTTGCAGGGACTTGTTGCTAAAGCTGATCGGAAATCTTCTGATGGAAGTTTTTCTGATGGAAATTTTTCCATAGAAAAATGCTAATTCATTGGTAGCTCTGATAACTTGAATGAACTGTCCCAAGAAAAAGAAGAATGGTTTTAGAACTTGCTTGTAAATCAGCACTAAAAGTCAGTTTGGTTTCTTAGCAGCTCACTGGACCTGAACTGCCTTGAAATCAGAGTACAAGCTTGCCACTGCCTGCTCTGCAGCAACAAAGATGGAAGGGCTAGCTTGAAACCAGGAATTTTACATCTTTCAGCAAGTCTGCTGAAAAGTTATCTCACCATTATATTATTCCAAATAGAAAATTTGTGTGTTTGCTACAAGATTTTTTAAAAAAATATGCACAGAAAGAATAAACTGATTCCTTCAAGAAGTCAGCACACAATCGTGCTATCAGGAGTGGAATACGGTTTGTACCTTTTGTATGATGCTCTTGTTGCAGAAGCAGTTCTCTCAAAGAGTCAATATTGTCAAACTCTTGAGTATTTTTCAGGAAATCTTCAACTTGGTCAATTTTAACAGCAAACTGCATTAAGAAAACAAAGGATAGGGAGAATCACGGCATAATTTTGTTTTTCATAAGTGCATCATAATCTCTGTGTTATTGGGAAAGTTCATGAGAATTTGTAAATCCTTGGAGAAAGGCATTTTTAGTGACTGCCAGATACAGATGTTTTGTGGCACCCTCTATGCACCTTCTGAGTTGTTTTTTCCTTTGAGGCATTGATCAACTGAAGGATTTTAATTGACATAACCTGTAATTACAGTTTGCCACTTTGTGAATCATCTTTCCTACAAAGCCTTATGCCAAATGTAATTTCTTTGTATAATACACATTATCAGGACACAGTAATTAGTAGATTGTTGATCTTGGACTTCTTGGGACAGTTAGTGGACTCATGGTTGATTTTGCAACTTATAGGTGGCATTGGCATACTATAGAAACAAAATTATCAGGGAGAATTATTAAACTCTTCAGGTTCCAGGATGTGGGGACGGTTGATCATGAGGCTACACAGAGTGGGCACACATCTGCAGGGTATGGAATCCCTCTCTTTTTTAGCTCTCCGTGTGTATCAGTGAATTAGGATAAGAGATAGAGAAATGGGTAAACAAGGATCACACAGATGTTCTTTTGTGTCCATCTGTACATCAAAATCTCAGGTAAATGACTGTCAAGTTAGACTAATGTTTGCTTTATTTAATGTCATAGGTTTGTGGATATTTTTGTGTAAAACCTTCAGTGGCCAATCACCAGTGTGCATTACTGAAGGCATCCGAGAATAAGTTCTTTCAATGCCAAATAATTTTAATCATAAGGAATGAAAGATATTCTGCAGAATATCCATAGCCACTGAAATACATATTTTAGTTTTGGTCCAGTTCCCCTTTTCACTGGCATTTTCTGTCAAGTACGAATTTTGGAGACGTTGTGATTAAAATATATCTTAAAGTCTACACGGTTTTTGGTTCAGCTTCATCCTGTACTATTCAAAAGGTGGAAAAGGAAGGATGCATACCAAGATCTTAATTTTCTTGTTTGCCTCAACCTTTAGGAATACAATGAACAACATATAACACATTAAAATTAGAGTGGTCAGAGCAGCTGTAAGATGAGGGTGACTTCAAATTCAGAGTTATTTGATTTAAATACAAACCTCCAGAGCATTTTCAAAGAACACTGAAGTAAGTTCCAGCAGTGCCTGTCGCTTCTCTAACATGATGATGAGAGCACCCCATGCATCCCCAAGGGTCTCTGCCATGGCATCATAAACCTGACTCTTTTCTTTGTTCTCCTCTGCAACCTTGTCTGCTTCTTGCAGCAGGTCCCATACCTTGTCTTCCAAAGCCTGAGAAGGAAAAATACCAAAACAAACATAAGAAATCCATAAACAAAATCCAAAACATTGTGTTGATACTGGTGTCAGGATACTTTTACAGTGGGTCTAATAAACTAGTCACAAGCCTCCTACTCCCACTTTATTTCCAGTTCCTAATGATAGAAGTGCAGCTACTTCTGCATGTTTTATAGCAAGCTTCTGATATTTTTTACAAAAATGTTGCCTCTTCATCTGCACTGAAGAGGCAATATTTTTATAAAATTGACATAAAAACAAGAGTTAAGAGAATTTATCATTTTATCTCTGATATTTAGACTCCAACATTTTTACATCTCCATAAAGACAGATCTTCCTGTCTTTCTGAAAGTGGTAGCAGTGCAGATATTTTGAATCCTCTTTCATATGCCATCATATTACATTACTGAACATTAGAAGTTTAGGAGTTTGTACAGTAACTTACTCATAAGTTTCTGATAACTACAATGCAATCCAGACAAGAGTGGCTTGAATATAAGCATGTGTTCTCCAAAGTACCCCACCTAAGTTAAGTAACATTTCAAGTTCAGCTTGCTGCATTGCTCAAGCTGGCCACCAAATAATAATGCTGTATTGTCAAAATAATTCTTCTGTGTTTCATTCCCTCTATTAATCTCACCACAAGAAAGATAACTGCTGGCCCATTTCCAGGTTATGTTATAAATCTTTAGTGTGTCAGAAAAACTGATTAGCATTTGTTCTGTATTCTTCCCAACTCCCATCTTGGGTTGTATCATGAGCACGAATTAATAAAGTGTCACTTTTTTTGTTATTAGAGCTGCTACCACATGAATACGTAATGTGGAAAGAAATTTTTATTAGGCAAATTTAACAGCCATTTTTATACTACCGGATAAAAAGTTGATGAAGTAAAGCACTAAGAGAAGCCTTTATGATGTTTCTTTCTTGATGAGGCATAAAATTGTTACATGCACAACAACTCTGTAAAAGTAGTGGCATTCATTAATTGTGCAACATGAGATATTATTAACATTCTAGACCGGCTCTGTAACTAATATAACAGGAACGAAATTAATATTTGAGATATTGATAGTCTCTTTACTAACTCAACATCTTAATATCAATTAATGAGAAGCATTATAGTCATGACAATGCTGACACTAGAAAAAAAGGGGTAAAATGTTTCCAGAACTTTACACACAAACTGCTCATCACTACAAGGTTAATTTTACCAAAATGATCAGACCACTTTCACAGCTGTTCTGAATACACTGTAGAAAACCAGATGACATCTGAAGTAGTTCCACTTGGAATTTCTTGGCAAAGACTAGCTTTTAAAAGAGCTGACTATTTTATATTTTGAAATAAAACTAGGTATGCTTTTATCCTAATATTACATCCACTTCAACATATCTAAAAGACATTTCAAATGCTAAATGTTTCCTAACTATGCAAGATGAATACTGCACAAATGGTATAGGACCCAGAAGTACATTTTCTTCTTTTAGAAGCCTTTTTTCTGAACAGGTTGTTAATTACCATTTGTCCCTGACAAGTAGGCTATGTTTTCTAGTAACTGATTAGCTGTGAGGCACATAATCCCTAAGACACAGAGAAAACTGGAATAGTTTTCAAAAGCCATCAGTCATGCTTCATGCATTTTTTAAAATTCAGTTACTATGAGATGAATTCAAATCCAACCAAAGAGAACTAGAAAGTTAAAGCAAACTAAACTGCTGCATTTAATGAAATGCAAAACTAGTGTGCATGAAGTTACAGAAGAAAGAGAATTATGGAACTGTTATGTGTAATAGCCTTTTAGTGTTTAGAACTGATTAATGAAAGTTTTGAAATACAGACTTAATTTTTTCTTCAGCATGGATTGAGTATAGTTCACTCATTTAAAATGGGTGTGTATTTTGTTGTCTTCAAATAATAGCTCCTGTAATGCTACAAAAAAAACCTAATACAATATCACAAGAGTTGTCATGTGTTTCCTCAACAACAGAAAAAATTGCATTTTGAAAAGACAGACTAATAAAAAAAAAAGAGATAAATATTTCACAGGAAACTACTTTTTTTTGAGAAACAGTTCAAATACCTAAGATGGTCAGAGTAGCTGCTATTAAGGTTTTGCTGCCATGAGTTTAACATTATGCTTCCATGAATTGTCAAAGCTACCAGTTATTGTGAACTTTTCAAATAATTATCCTCAACTATGTCAGTTTCTATATACTACACACAGGAAAAGTTTATTCTTAAATGAAGTAGACTGATATTACTGGGTTTCTACTTTTTATCTTTGAAATATAAACCTTTATCAACACAGAGTCAAGGAATAATTTGGACAGGACTCTTCAGGTCATCTGTCTAACTCCTTGCTCCAGTTACTCAAGGACTTAGCCCATGAAGTCTTAAATATCCCTAACAACAGAAGTTCCAGAACTTTTCTGCACCACTTTTTCCAGAATGTAATAATTTTCATGGTCAAACATTTTTTTTTCTAATATCCAATTGATATTTCTTTTATTCCAGCTTGTTGTCTCTTGATCTAGAAGAAAACTTAGTAAGATGAAAAATGTGTATTTCCATCCAAAAATGGTGACTCATGGAAAACAAAATATTTCACAGAAACCGGAATTTTAAAAAGGTTTATCTTAATTGAGTTAACTTAATATAGCTTTTCAGTAAAGAATTAAAATTATTTCAAAAATTTTTGGAATCTCATGTTTCAGTTTTCTATTGATTTCTCAAATAATACATTAAAAAATACATTTATTGTTTCAACAAAGGAGAAAAAATCTGGAAGGATATTTTCCTGAAAACGTCTGGGTTTGTGTTTGTTTTATTTTTTCAGTTTGAGTGGGCAAAAGAAATTTATCTAGCTCATCTAGTTCTGGTGCTGTTATTTCTCAAATTAATAATTATGTGATACGAACATGTTTCACTTTACTTGCTGGTTGTTTCTTTCTATGAACTTTGATTCCCTGTGAACACACACAAAAAAAAATAGAGGAGTATGGTTCTCTCTGGACTCTGAGAAGCTGGAATGAAGCTTGACAATACAAGGAATGCCTAGCATGTAGTCAAAAAGGAGCTTGTACAAATATGCAACTTCTATTGCTGTCAGTCAAACCATGCCAGAAAAGCATTGTTTTAAAAACAACAGACCAATTTCCATTTCTATTAAATACAAACAATACGTACAGTTCCACCATACCAAAAGAAGAGCACTTGTAGCTCAAAGGGAGCGATGTTCTGGTTCACATGGACCGAATGGATACTCAGGGGATGCAATCCCAGGCCTGCAGCAGGAATGCTCGCTGCCCGGCAATGCAGCTGCTGCGCAGCCACGCCTCTCCCCCCGCTCCTTCCCAGGGTACATTTGCCTCTGATATTGTAGCAAAGACAGAATGCAAACCACTGAAGGTCTAGAAAAATCTTTCATGTAAGCTGTGTTGAATAGTATAGCTTTTGTATTCATCTGTTCACAGTCCATTATTTGGGTATTTTCCTTCTGTTAAAAGAGCAAGGAATGAGAGGAGGAAGTTATCTTTTGCCTTTCCTGAGTGTTGTACACTGACTCCATAACTTGGAATTTTCAGAGGTGTAAACTACCCTCCCATTCTCTGAGCACTGAGATGCTGCTAAAATTAACCTTTAGTTAGTGCTAAAAGGTAGTGCTGAAATTATACAACACAGTTGTTAACTTGAAGCCCAGAAAGAGTCATAAAGCTGCTTCAAGACAAGTACTGTTTTGGTGGGAATTTCGTTCATACAAATATTGAAATTGATGAGTGAGCTGAACTAACACCGAAAAAAGATATTTATTACATTTTACCTTTCC
>VXBT01012252.1:939178-993106 GCA_013400235.1 Oriolus oriolus | reverse complement strand
TTTTTTTTTTTTTTGTTCAAAATGCTTGAGAAAACCAGCTCTGGTTTGATAAAAACGCAGCTGAACTTTGCTGCTAATTGTACTGTTGGGGACCTCAACAATTAATTGCTAATAATTCAGAAAATATTAACAAATAATTTCTTCCATAACAAAATTACTGAAAAATAAGCATTTTGAAAATATTTTTACTTGAAATAACTGAAAGGCTTATTTAAAAGATATCAAATGCAAAAAATTAGTGTATTATATTAGTGTTTTTTGAAGAATGTAATTTTCTAATTTGTTCTTTTCAGCTATTAAAAAATAAATTACTATTTTGCAATTTATGCTGTGTGAATTAAATAAAATAATTAGGAGCAATCCTCAGGTTCATGAGGCAAATTAATAGCAATGATGGCTTTAAACTTAAGTTTATGGGCTAGATTCACTTCAGTTTTGTGGCTGTTCCGCCATAGTCTCTGTCATGATAAAAACCAGAACTTTGGAAGCAAACCAAGAATGCCTTATTGGGAATTTTAACATTGTTATGGACACACACACACACTTTTTCTTTTTTTTTTTTTTTCTCCAGACTATCCAGTGAGTTTTAATATTGAGAGACTCAAAGACTAAGAAATGATGTTATCTCCAGGTAGCGCTCCTGTTGGAAACAGGAGAAAAGCAGAAAATCTATGGAAAGTGCAATCTATATCACTTACTTCCTGGAAGATTTGTCTCAGGTTTTACAGATTTGACTCTTCTCTTTTCTTTTTTTTTTTTTAATGTGAAGAATGAGACATCAAAATGCACATATGCATATTTATATTTTCAGAACATAAAAACCTGCTGAAAGTCACCTAAGGAAGGATGAGGCAGATACTGGGAAAGAGACTTGCATGAAATTACAGAAGTTGATCGTTTCCACAAAACTGATACTGCTGATATGGTCTGATTTAGCAAAACAGAAAAAGAATATATTAGCTTAGAATCAGAACATATTAGATCAGACTACTGAGGGGAATTTTAACTGGATGTAAACATTGTATACATGTTCTCTGTTTAGTCTCGGCTTTAATCTTTCCTGTTCAACATTTATTCTTTCAACTCTATTAATAATAACACATCTGTTTCCTAATCCATAAATATTTGAAGTGGGGCACTTTTCAAAAGTTGTATTCTGCTTTTTATTTAAGTAGTAGGATGTTCCTAGTTCCTAAATTTAATGGAACAAATGTAAATCAGTAATGACTATGATAGAGTATATTCTATCAAAGCAAAGTGTTTTGGATATGTTTTTCCCTAAGGCCCTGAAGAACACACACCAGTTTTCATCACAACAATTCTGAACATTAAAAGTACTTTCAAAATGTTGTAGAAATTACTGTTTTCTCTTTCAACAAGTCTATTCCAATTACTCTTTAAAGTACCATCTGCCTAACCGAGTGTCAAACTGGTTGTTCGGGCTTTTTTAACCCTGTTAACATTGCTGAATCAAAACCAATTCCCTGAAATACCGAGCTGGATTACACTCCTTTTCCTCTAGCATCAGAAGTACTGTAAACTGATCACTGGTCACTGTGCCAGATTTTGTCCTTACTTACACCTGTGAATCTTCAACATATTAAGCTGACAAAAGAATTTGGCCTGAATATTTTGATTATAACTTGCAATAAATATACTGGGATGAGAATAGTGAAGCTAAAAAGCAAAGGGGTGATCAAAACCTAGAACAAGTTTACAGAAAATAATGCCAGAATGGACAACTATTCCATAAATTATCTCCTAAAAGTCAATAGGTTCATCTACTGATTCTGAAGATCTATTTAGTATTAATCATCTAACACTTCCCTTAAGCAAAACTAGTTTCATGATCGAATCATTACTCATTCAAGAATTTTTGCCTGACCTGCACAAAAGTTTAATTTTGAATTGGGTTAGACTAATCAGCAAAGTCAACCACATATCAAATATGGGTATCTGTCAGGATTTATTTTCCTTTTATTTTTTACAACAATAAAAAAGAAATGGGAAAACAATCCAAACTGTCTCTTACCCATCTTCACACAGCTAATGCATAATTCATTACCAAGTGCTAAGGGGAAAAAAATTACTAGAAACAGTATTTCAAAAACTGAGAATCAATCTTGGAAAAACTTTAAATGAGTGGATTTAGTGACTTAAGACTAAGTAATTACTGACAAGTGCTAACAGCTTACAGTAAGTCACAAATGGTCACAGCTCTAAAATGCACAGCCAGGAAGAATTATAACAACATTGCAGTCCCTTATTATCACAGCTCAAATTATTGAGGAAAAAGTAGCCATTTTGAACTGAATTCTTTTATAGAAAATTCATTAATTAATGCCAAATTTTGCAAGGACCACAGATATAAAACATGAAATAATGAGTATTTGTTCCCAATGTATTTGGATGACAAGCATTCTTTAACAGTTTATGCATAATAAATTTTCTGATCTGATTCGACTCCATGGTAAAATGTTATTTTAAACTTCCTTTTTTCTTACAAAGATGGGAGTTTCCTTCAAAGATGGGAGTTACTCTGTTTTCTTTTTCCACTCTTTAATATATATTTTTGAAAATTAGGAGAAGAATAATCAGCTTCTTCCTGTCATCACTGCATAAGAATTCCACTAATTCTGAATTGCTCAAACAGGACACAGCAGCTTGGTCCAATACCCAAATGTTGCATTAGTGACAATAACGATGAGGCTCTTGCATAAAAAAAGAAAGCAAAACCACCTCTCTCTAGGGTTCGGGCATTTTGGCTGGTTTTGGGTGTTTGGTCACCATACTCTTCATACTCGTCAAAATCTGCACAATGCACTCTATTACCTACATTCTCTATATACTGTATCGAATTACCTCACACACACTGGAGATTTTTAATGATTGGGGAAGCACATAGTCATTGGTATTAAATCAAATACTTGATCCTATCCAAATCATGTTTGCTCTTTTAGATCTAAAGTTTATGTAATCCCCCAAAACTTAAATAGATAAGTTACTGTGCATAGCTTCAAAGATGTTAAAAAGGAATTTATTTGTCTACATATGTAAAGTCAACCTGCCCTATCAAAACATTAAAACAAAATTTCTTTTAAGGTGCCTTCAGAGTTCTCTCAGGGTCAAACACCCACATTTAACATAGTTCAGTTCATTCATGCAAGCCTGTCACTCAGTGTCCAAATGCTACTGTCCTTACAATCTGCTCTCAAGAATGCCAAAATCTGATTTTAGGACTCTTACTTAGCTAAAATCTTCATAGATCAAGACAAGCTGTTTCAATCATACAATATCATTCCCAATGCAATGTTTGCATTGCAGTGTTAACGTTCCTAATGCTGCATCAATTAACATTCACTGAAAACGTTTGAGGAATATTTGCTTCAGACTTAAAAGGAGCTTGCTTGTGTTCACAGCTGTTATAAAATAATCAAACTTTTCACATAATTGGAGAATTACAAAAATGAATTCACATTCCATTACATTTACCAGTTACTGAGGGCTGTAAGATTTTTTTCACCTGACTTGACACTGATGTATAAAGTGGAAAAAGCTGTGTCTTTACTGCTTCTGTCAGAAGAATATTTTTCCAATTAAGAAGCCTAATTTCCAGAGAATCACAGAATATCCTGAACTGGAAGGAACCCACAAAGGCCATTGAAGATCTGCTACACTGACAAAGGCTGAACATACTTTTCTAGTTAGTTGAACCTAACTACCACACTGCAATAGGAGGCACAGGCAGCTACATCAGCTGTTGCACCTGAACTATAATGACTTGAGGAACTTTTTGAGGTCTTACCACATCTTACCTTCAGTTTAGATAGGAGGAATTCATGGTCTTGAAGTAGTTTTTTAGTCTCATCTTGATTGCTGCCAATTTCCAATATATTTGGTGTTGATTCAGCCAGCTGAAGCTTCACCCATTTTCCACACTGTAACAAGTAAACAATTACAGCCTTCAGTACCACACACACAATGAAGACACAGAGAATATAGTATAAAATTCATTTGAAACAGGTAAAAAAATCCCAGACTAGTGTTATCCAGAAGGTACTACAATATTGGTTTTACCCATGAAGAGTAAAATTATCACAAGGAGCCAAAAAGTTTTCTCTGACTCATCTCCCCTTTCAGCTGAAGATGACACATATAGTTCAGTGAACTTGGTGGGTGAGTGGGGCAGGCAGAAGTAACAAATATGTTACAGAAGATGGAAAAACCATAGCCTCAAATCTTAATCTATCACCTAGGTCCAGTGTACCTCTATACTGAATACATAAAGCAAGAGATTGCACAGGTAGCAGTAGGGACACTTGACAGCCTTCGGAACAGGAACCAAAGGATGCTGATAAGGACAAAAGCCGTGATGTCCCTAGAAGCCACTAGCATGGTCCCACAGCACAGACAGGAAAAATTAATTACTTCACCCTAAATTTGAGTCTCCTTGCAATGAAATGACTCCCCTGCAACCCTCTTCACAGGAGGGGTGAAAACTGATCTGAAAGCACCCTTCCCACAACTGAGGTAAGCCACCCTGAACAATCACCTGAATTTGGTGACAACTCAACTCATTACCACCTTATTCTGCATTACAAACAAACCCTAGTGGCTGAGGTTGCCTGGAGAATGAAAAATCAAACAGCCAATAAATTCCAGCTGGGATTCATCACTAGCATCCAGATTTACTCCCAATGCAGAGTTTTATGCAGACTGTAGGTGTGGATTCCAGCTCACAAAACAGGCCTTGAGGTGCTTATGTAGGCACATGTGGGCTTTGCTGAAACACATGGGACTATAAACTCACAGCTTTCAAAAATAATTACTCATTATCAGGTTAAGACTTTTTTTCCCCTAGAAAATATCTCATTTGTGGGATTTGTAGAACCACTTATTATGTAAAGTTATTGCTGAGTACAGGTTAAAATAACTCAAGGAGTCTTAACTACAATTATCATGCTCTAAACACATTTTATGCCACTCTTCATTTTTATCTTTTTAAACAGAGTAAGAAGAATTCTTTCCCTCTAAGAGCCTACATATTTTGACCAAATTATTTATCGTATTTGAAAAAAACCCCAACAACCCAAAGGATTGTTACAGTTACAAACAGTAATTGTGAACTAAATCAAGTGTTAGCTTCCCAGAAAACTCTATTAGATACTGACTAATTAAATGGCCTTGCCGTATCATTTTATGCTAACTGCTCATTTGCCCAGAATATTTAAGAGAAGTGTTAATCACGGAGCAGCAGAGACAAGAACAGACATGCCAGCAGTCACTGCCTTACCTTCAGCACAGCTATAACAATACTGGCATCCCCGGCCTGCACAGCAACTGAACTCACTGTTGTCGTGGAAGGCTTCTGCTCCGAGCTGGCTTCATCTGACATGGTGTTTCACAGTGGGACTTCATACATCAAAGCAGGCTTGAAATGCTCTTTCAGGGTCCACTGCTCATTTCTGAAAGCACCAGGGTTGCTTGGATTCATTCAGTGAGAAGGCTCAGCTAACACTGATTAGTCTGCCAAAAGGAAAGAACAGCAGGTTAAAAATAGACGACTCCATTGAGTTTATCATTCTTGAGAGAGATTTGACACACCCCTAGTTTGGTAGCATTAAGCTGCCTGTTCTTTTTTGTCACCATCTGAAGTGTGAAGGGCTTCTTCCATGGACATCACCTGACACCAGCAAACCAAATGAAAAAAGGGTTCTCAAATTAAAACAACTGAAAAAAATTACCATTGATTCTATACAGACAAACCCAGTATTACAAGGTTGCAAACATGCAGCTATGAAATCTACATTTTCACATTATACAAGTAAAATACTTTCTCACTTACTAGTTACTGAATATATATGTTCAAAGTGATCCTTCTGCTGAATTAAAGTCTTTAAACAGGACGAGCATGTGTATATAAGTGAAATGCCAAATCAAAACAGGGGATTTTTAATCCAAAAATACTTAAAGGTATAGTGACCATAACAATCAGAGAAGGAAACCAAGTACCTTGAATTCTTAAGGAATATTTTATTCCTGTCTAAGATTAAGATAATTTACCTGCTTTTCAATTTAACCTTAAATTGTTTCTACAGTCTTCATTTTGATCTAATGAGCATAAGGAAGACCTCTCTAATAGTTGCTTAAACTCCACTTAAGTTTTTTATGCAGTGTGGGGAATTATAAGACACATTTAGATTACAGTATTGGTTTGGCATATTAATTTTATTGCCATTAGTCCAGAGCATGCCACAAGTAGCCCACACTATGGGACAGCAGCTGCTGGGTTTCCTTCCACAGAACAGCTGAGAAAGTGACACTGGTGTTTAGGCTTGCAGGTCACTCTGGAAAAACAATTCCACCCAAGAAGCTACATGCATCTGCTTGTTTGGTTTGTTTAAAAATATGTAATATTTAAATACATTTTTATATAAACTAGATTTGCTAATTACAAACAAGAACATGCACATCTGCAATGGAACTAAGATCTGGAAGCAAATTCTGAAATAGTTTGGACTAAGAGAAATGTAAAGTAATTACAGGGAATTTCAATTGATGTGTCAAGGTGGCATTTTTCTTTTTGTTTGTTCATTTCTCTCCCCCCCTCCAATTATTGGCAGATTATAATCTTAATCTGAGCACCACCTTCAAACCACAAGTTTCAAACAGGATATGAATAAGCCCTTTATAGAGGTTTGTGCTGAACAAAATGCGCTTGGCAAAGCAAATCCATCCCTTGTGCCAAAAAACAACCATGAACCCCTCAAGCTGCCAACCAAGGAACAAATATCACATAGTATTGTGAAACTTTTTGTAACACCTCTAAGAGGCCCAGGGACCTGGCCACTGAAATATTAGACATATCTCCTTGGGACTCATATATATTCCCATAACAGGTATGGCAGAACAAAAATTTGATATTTAATCCCAACACAAAACCTGGGAGACAGAAGTCCTAAAGAAAACTTCAAAATTGAAACATAAGAGAGCCCTATTTTGGTTTGAATGAAAGATAGATCCCTTCTACAAAACCTGATAAATACGCCAGCTTTCAAGAAAACATTCCAGAAAACAAGCAATTTTGGATTTTTCACCCTGCAGGCAGGACTGCACTTGGAGGACAAACAGCACTTGGCTGTTGGAAAAACTAATTAGGAAAAACCAGCCAGACCTCTTTTTACTCTTACAAAAGGAGTTACAAACCAATTTTGGTATTATGTCCTTGAGTTTTTGTTCTCTCAGAAGAACATTCTAAGTGTATTTTTTCATGGCACAAGTTGGGCCAATCCATCATCTCCCTGGGGTAGCCAGACATAAGAGCTGTTTTTCACTCAAGTTAAATGAGGTATCATTTTTCATAGTGCTGACAGCTGGAAATAAGGGAAAAATGCCACACTCAAGAAGCTGACTATAAGCGAATTTGGCAACAACTGAGACAAGTGATTCAGAACGTCTGATAACAAATGCATGGATATTGTATTTATTCATCTTATGCTAAGCATACGAGATAGAGACAGGGAAACATCGGAGTAGCAGGCAGAGAAAAGCTATCAAGGAATCAAAACATATCTTAGAACACAACCCTGAGAGAAAAAAATGAGGATTTTGGCATTGCATGATGACCCATTTCAGCTGCGTCCAAGGGAACAAAATTTAACAAGCATGCCTTTCTCTGCCTTGTTTACTTACCTGTCTGTTCCTCTGTCTGAAACAAATGAAAATCCTGGTAGCAGCCAGAAAAGGGCAGGCTATTTGTGTCAGGAGAGAGAAATATTTTCCCTTTGCTACCGCTGTGTGAAAGAAGAGAGTAAGAATGACAAGAAGAAAGGAACATTCACCACCTGTCCACAGGAAGCGACAAAACTGAACAAAGGAACAAATCTCAGGAAAGCAGAAAAAAAGATCAAGTCTCTCTAGTGTAAATAATGTCATGTATTATCTGAAACAACTGTACGTAAAAAGGATTTGAGAGGTAAGCGTGATAAAATTCACTTCATCTTCAGCATGTAGGGTGTCCTATCCAGAGGATTTTCTCATGTGTAGCAGGCAGAATGTGTTAATCACAGTTCTGATAGTGATACATAGAAAAAGGGCCTATCTTCCTTGGAGATAAGTTTCTTTCTGTTCAGAGCTCTGGAGCTACTGGAGCACTATGAAAAAGCCTCTGGGAGAGACAAAGTTCACTCCCTGCAGCCTCAAAGATGCAAGGTCCTTCACTTTGACTGGTTTGTAAATGTAGTGGGTCTCCTCTTCCTTCCTTGTCTCACACCTGGGAGAACAGGAGTACACTGCAAAGAAGGATCCCTCAAACTGATGGGCTTCGTGGGACTTGCACAAAAGTGTATAAACACTGCTTCCACAGCCCCACCTGAAAGAGGGACAAAGACATCACTCTTCTCCAAGTCTGTGCTTGCTGCTTTTTACTGGTTCCCATGGTCTTACCTTTTGAGTAGGGACCATTTCCAGGTATCATCAGGAATGAGGATATGAAACCATAAAACAGCTCATAAACCAGCCATGGAGGTCTCATCAAGCATGAGGGTTGAACAGGAGGTAGGTATTTCTTCTGGAAGAGGCTCCACTTAACCCTACACAGGTTGAATAAGTTTCTAGGGTGACAAACTGAAATTCTAACAAAGTACTCCTAAAACCCCAAACCAAGAATGATAAAAACCATCCTGGCAGCAGTCAGGGGAGAAAGGCAGGAGATGGAGGTGCCTCCTCCCAGAGGTCACACAGTACATGGATGGCCTGTGGGGAACAGTAACTTGGAATGTCATCTCTTTCTCAACACTGAGAGGGAAAGAAGTTTTCTTGCAGAGAGCTGCCCTGGAGAGAAGGCTGACCGAAAACAGAAGCGAACTGTGCGCCTTGCAGACATTCCTTTTTCACTGAAGGCCAGAGGGACAGGACAAACAGAAGATGGGCACAAACTAACTTCCTGCATCCAGAGGCAGGGCAAGGACCAGCACGAGTTACTCCACAGCCCCAGCAGGGCCCCGAGACTGGGGTGCAGACCAAACCAAGGGAAGTCTGCCCTCCCACAAACCCGGATATCCAGGAGCAACAGGCACCCAACATGGGCCTGGCTCCCCCATGGCAGTGAGGGGTCACTGCTGCCAAGTTCTGGAGGCAGGACAGGTGCTGCGAGCAGGGCAAGAGGGAGGGAAAGGGTCATCCAGGGTAAATGACATTAACTTAAGGTAGGTAAGAGCTGCAGCACAGGCAGAAGGTATTTCCCTGTCAGTTGAGAGCCTGGGAACTTAGGAAAAGGTGGCTCTAAACCAGCCCAGGACCCTGCTGGCCCCAAAAAGAGGTTGGCCTGTCCTTGCCACCATGGAAAGAGAAAGCATAAAAGTCCCAGTAAAGGCCTACGAAAGAGCTGTTGAAAAGTGCCCAAGGGGTAAAAAGACAACCTGCTTCCCGCCAGCAAAAAGTTCCAAGAACAAACTATAGTTGTGTTGCCTGGAGTACTGTTTTGGTTCCAGAAACAATAGTTACAGATTAATTTTAAAACATCAAAATACAGTGAAGAATTACAGCTTATATATTCCAACTCTTCCTGTGCATCACCCTAACAAAAACCTTTCTACTCTTTCTCCTTCATCACCTGTCCTGAAGACACTTAATGAAATCAGCATGAAAGGAAAAAGCTACCCAAAAAACATCATCCAACAAAGCAGAGAAAATACCAAAAGGAAAGTTATCCGTCACACTGAACATGTCTCTGTGAAAGAACATGAAGCAACACTGCTAACTGTAAAACCAGCAGTGTATAAGACATTAAGAAACCAGCAAACACCTTAATGCTGCTAATTCAGTGCAATGGTAAGAGCAAAAATCACTATTTGTTTGCTTCCAAGGACAACATTTAAAAAAACCTATACAGTAAACAGACATGGGGAGCAATGACAGCTGAAACACTTCAGTCCACTAGTCATCAGTTTATCATGTCCCACTCTTTCACCCTGAAGCTTTCTCTTCCCTATATCTCTCTTTATGGATCTTAGAGGATTTCCACAAAGTATACGTGCTATTTGTACCTAGAACCTGTAAAAGTAGTACCTAAATGTCTTCTATTTATTAAATGATAGAAAAGATCTACCAAATTTAACTAGAGTTACCAACCAAATGTCACTTCAGCCTCCACATTAATTTTAAGAAAGCTCATATAACCTTTAAATTTAGGACTCCAGATTCTAAGTGTTATATAAACAAACACCATTCTTTCTAGCATCTATTATTTAAAAAATTGTCTTCCTGTGCTTTACTAGTCTTATATACAAGATAAAGACGTATGAGGCACATAGGGACTGCTTACACTTTCATATTTTAGAGGAGTGTACAATCACCCTCTTTTCAGAAGTACAGAATTAATAAACTAAGGTTGGCAGTAATGTGCTCATCTAATCTGATTCTTCATATCTTGTTATCTTAGCACATGATTCAAGATGGGCAGCATAAAAAACAGAGGTGTTGGATTCTCCGCTTAAGAACCCCTGCAGCAAAACAAATTTCTTGTTCTGAGAATGGATTAACACATTAGTGCTTTCAAAAGGAAGTTCCTTTCCTTGTTAAACATAACCCCATGCAAAAAAAAAAAAAATTCTTTAGATTCTTTACTTGCAGATAACCTTGAGGTGGTTTCATACAACAATAAACTGGAGGAAGAGGATAAAAAGCACTTTGAGGAAAGGAAGAGAAAGAGAGGGGAACATGGGCCCCTGCAATAATTCTGAGGCCATTGACAGCTCTGAGTGATTAACAGCTGTACCTCAAAGTCAAGCTATCTGAACGGATTTCTCCAAATTTAAACACATTATTATGCTATCATATTTTTTAGCAAGTTTAATTTGATTTTGCTGTCACAGACAATAAAAAATACAAGTTGGATTTACACCTTTCCTTAAAGTGACAGCTAGAGAAAAGACATAAGAAAGAAGTGACTTGATGACTATTCAAGTGTAAATGCAATGGCAAAATATAAACAGTGAAAATTTTAACTTTTGAATGGGGTAAACAAATGAAACAAAACAGAAAACAATCCACAAGTGTGAATTGCAAAGGGATCATGTCTTATTCTCTCTCACATTCCAGGTGAAGACATCAGCACATCTTCTTAAGTTTACTGCGGAAATGGCAGGGAGGCTCTCCAGTTTCCACAGAATCAGCCGGAGGACAGACTTACCCCATCAGCACCCCTGGTGAAGCTCAACATTTCTGTCTCACTGGGTGTTGTCCAAAACAAATGCTGCACAGCCTATGGACCTTTCCTGAATGCAAAAGTGAAGCCGTTTTAGCAGCTCACAGGTGGCACATGCACAAGTCAGCCCAGTTGAAAGGTTGTCAACAAAGACGGTGGCCCGGGGTATTCAACTCTGTCAGGAGGGTGAAGAGACATTAGAGGGTTCATTAGTCCGCTGTTCAGGCTCCAGCAGCAGCAGCAGAAAGAGAACAGTTTATTACACAGGATTACTATGTTCCCTTGCCCATGCATGTAAGGAAAGCCAACAGGACTTTTGTTACTAAATTCCTTGGGAGCATTTGAAATTCCTTCCTGATGTGGTGTGTTAGCACAGTGGAGTATGCACTCTGCACCAAATATAGACGTGAGACAGGCTACTCTAACTCTAAGGGCAGCTATGAACTACCACTAATAAGGTAATTTACTACAGTGGCACTTTGGCCTAATGTCGCTAATTTCTGTGTTTAACTTACATTTAAATTCAGCTGTATTAAAAGACTATTTCAGTTTAAGTTTTTTCAATGTGTATACATAAATACAGATATATGTATTAAACTTGGGAAATAAAAACATCAGTTAAAAATCACACACTGTTCAGAGAGTTCAGGCAGTGTAACTGGGTTCTTAGGACCATCTTATAAGCGAGAAAAGTCTCTGTTCAGATCTACGAAATGCAATCAGCCAGCAGTGAAGCAAAAAGACCAGTATGAGCCATTCAGTTAACAGGGCACTAATTAGATCCAATCATGCAAACCACACATAAACACAAAAGCCGTATTTTTGCTATTGTTGGGAAAAAGTTGAGCTACACGAACACACCGTTCAGAAGGCTAAATTTAGAACAAGTACACAAATACATTTCACAGCCACACTTCTAATAGAACATTATTTTACATCTCTGATATTTATCCAGAAAAGAAACATTCAACAGGGCAGTTGGATTTTAGGTGTTAGAGAACCACGAGGCTTTACAATCCTTTTTAAAAAGTCATTTATCAGTGGGATTATAAATAGCATGCTTTGTTTCATTTTAAAGAGATAAGTCCACCCTGTATAACTGCTACTTGAAGGTTAACACTGTTAAAGATTCCTCTGTACCTTCTGGTCACATATTTCCCTCCTTCAGACTTTGATACCTCAAACACGGAGCACATACCAGGTCCTGCCTGTCCCTTTCAGGTAAGTACTGAATTGTGTCACATACTTAGGAGAGGAAATCTTGGAGTTCCAGCCCCACCCACCCCAGGTTATTTGCCTGCAGCTCTGTTAAACAAATGGGCGCTTACCCAATGTATCAGGAGTGTGACTACAGGGTATGAGGATACTCCTCCCTCTGTGCTCTGAGTTTAAGTGACCCTTCACTCTACTTCAGAATTCAAGTCCCACATAAATCTAGGAAGCATTGCCTACAATTTTAAAAAACAAAACAGAACTCCCCCCACCCCCCGCCCCTTCAGTACTGTTTAAGTACTGAAGAGCAGTGAAGATGGATTTGGATGTTTCAGAACCATTGTTTGCCATCCATAGCAGAAACACAATCACCAAGAGTAGGTGATTTGTTCCTTGTTTTGGGTGCTCAAACTGCTGTGGATCTGAGTGCTGCTGTCTGCAGCAGCAGGTGGGTACCTGCAGTGGGAGAGGTTCACGGGACAGAAACTCGGTACCAAGACTTTATACAGATCAGTTTTCATGCTGCTTGCAAGTGACACCATGATGAGCAAGCTGCCTGCATGACAACGTGTACTGCAAGACACCATGGTGTAATCCTGTGGGGAGATCATCTGGAATGAATGTTTGTTTATCCTAGTAGAAAACTTTAAGAAAATAAAGCCCCAAAGTGTTTTTTTTTTAATGCACCTGGAGTGGTTTTTCTTGTGGTCTAACTATGCAAAAAAGCTCTGGGCATGGGAAATTGAATGCAGGCTGATGTCATATCATATCATTAGGACAGCATCACCCTTCCTGTGTCACAGCTGGTGCTTTTGATTTCTTCTTCCAGAACTTGAAGAGTGAGGTGTTTTCCTCCATATTTCTGAGGGTTTGAACCTGCTCCAGAGGTCTTGGTTACTGAAAAGTTATCATCTCTGACTGCTCTGCACCTGCTTGGGTGGATGGGGTAGGGACGAGAGCCTTCAGCTGTTTTCTTGGGGAAGCAGCAAAAAGGAGAGATGAAAACCTCTCATTTTTATCATGCAAGCTTCAGCTTTTGTTTGAAACATCACTCAGGGAGTTGCAACGTCCTTCAACCTCATGATGGGCCATCAGTCATCTTTGCCCATGCTTCTTACCGCAGAGGGTCCTCACAGCTGGACCTTTACTGTTCCAGAAATTATTCCTTCCCCACGCACAAATATACAAGAATCCAAGGTGTTCTCATGTCTTTTCCCATGGGAGGGCCCAATAGTCTATGAACAAGGACCATAATAGAGAGCTGTGCTAACTTGGTGTTCTGCACATTCAGCTCACTTGGGTCCCAGGACTGGGTATCCTACACAGAGCAGGACCTGGGCAAGTGCACTTGAACAAGGAGCTGCTTCATGAAGATTTGTCACAGCTCAAGGCCCTGAAGGGATTGATTTCAAAAGCATAGCAGCTCATGCTGTCAGGCCAGAGATAGGTGTCACTCTTCCACACCACTGCACCCAGTGCTGTAGTATCACCAGAAGCCTCTCTTCCCCAGAGACATGCATAGAGTATCACTACCTTTACCTGGCTGAAGTAGTGGTCTGTCAGCATGTCCTTGTTGGATTTGTCTGCAGATTCCAGGGACAAGAACCCTGGATCAGCTCTGGAAGGTGCACACTCCTCTGGAATCTCCCCTGCTGTGATCCCAGGATCTGAAAGCCCACCTTGGCAGTGCCTTCCCATCTGACAGTCTGTTCAGGCTCCCTATACAGGTTATGTGGCTGCAAAGCTGCAGTCCCTTGCTTCTCCACATGTCCAGAATGCTTCCTTCAGGACAAAAGTATTTTCCTGTGAATCACAGAATAATTTAGTTTTAACCACTTTTTCTGATTTCTCAAACTAGCTGCTTCTGAAGTATGAGTCCTCTAGTGAACTCTGCAGTCAGCTCCTTGATTAAGGATCCCCATTGCTTAATTATCCTAAATTTCACACATGAAAATAGACTTGCCAGGGATAATAACCACCATCTTTGTTTGAAAAAAGGACAAAAACTGAGGTTTAATGATAAGGTGGATACAAGATGTGATGATTTCACATTGTGGAGACAAAGGGCAGACAAGCATTACAGTTGAAATTTGCAGTCAGAAACAAAACCGCACTTGGGGCCCTCATTTAAAATGGGATCTGGGAAGAGAGGAGAGGAAATACTACATCAAGTACAGCTGTAAACTTCTTGCATTTTTCAAACTGCCCAGAGGTTCTTGCTTTGTTTTTAACCTTGACACAATTTCAGTGTTAGAATTCGGGAGGCAGAGCCCTGTGGCACACATTCTCAGGCATCTCTTGCCTGATATAATGGCCTGAGAGCAGTTCTGAGTGCTCACTGGCTGCAATAACATTGCTAGGATGCTGAGGTAGAACTCTCATAATGCAAAAGAACTTCCAGACTGAGGTTTTGACTGGCTGTATTGAAAATGCACGGACATTTTTACAGAAGGTTTACAGGAGAATCATGGTGTCACTGCTGTGCAGTGGGTTTGGCTCCAGTCTGTTCCTGTCCTCTAATCTGCAACTGACCATAATGAGTGTTACTTTGAGGCCCTGAGGTAAAAGAGGTGTATATCAATTTAATTTAAAATAATAACAATGCTAAAGTAATTGCAAATCTTTACTGTTACATATTTGTCTATTTTTGAACTGGTTGTTTAAAATTATGCAATATGCTTTACAGTACTCTTCAGATTTAAAAAAAAAAATCTTAATTGTCTCAAGTTGCAAGATAGAATATTAGATTTAGATTTTTTTACAGTTACACAATAACTGTGGGCTATTTCTTTAGCTAAATCAAGAGAAAATTTGTTTTTTAACTATTTCACTGCCTCCTTTTTCAACTCACAGAGCTTGAATCCAACATAAGTAATTCTAGGAGACAGCTGAAAGACTGGAATCCATATTTTAATGAGGAGTCCCAGAATCTGGTCTAAATTAACAGAAAGTTTTGAGGAGTCCTCTGTCTTCCTTTCATTACATGTAAGTCTTTTCAGAAGCAGAGACAGATTATGTACCTTAATTCATCCCTTGTCAGTGCAGCAGGATCTGAAGTAACCATGTTTCAGAACCTTGCTTTCAGAGTTCCCTGGATAAAAATACCATCCAAGAGTACTTCCTGGGCTGCGTATCTTTTTTTGTCCACTTGATCTGATATTTGGTAACTATCTTGTAATTAAACTCCTTCCTCTATGTTAGTCTTTCTCACTCTGTGAATATTCCTTCTTTTTGCAGGGTGTTTGATTAACTGACTTCAAAGGATGACCTTCGTCTTGCAAAACATTAAAGGCCACCTATTGAAACCAAAAGATTTTTATAAATATTGTTACTGTATGTGAAACACACCATTCACCAAATGGTTTTTCCACCTTTCTTTTTTGCTTACTACTGCTCTTCAGGCCTCACTACTATATATAGGGAAAAACCCCATCATCTCAGTGTTCTAAGATGAAAATTTTTTCAGCTGTGCTTTTTATATTCTCCGTGTGCGTGCATGATTTTCATGATTATAACATCTTGCCACTCCTGAATATTGATGAGGTTTCCTTTCTAGCAACCCTGTGAAGCAAGGAATGCAGCTGTCACCCCCTCCCAACACACACTGGCAGTACCAACCATTTCATCCCAGAAGTAAATTCTTCCTTGGAAACAATGAAGAAACTCTTTAAATGTCTGTTGGCTCACTTGCAAAGTCTTTGATGAAAGTGCTGCTGCAGAACAGAGTTTAGTGGTATGGACATGTGGACGTACCTCTGATAAAATCCAGAAGACAAAGCAATACCTAAAGAAGAGGTAACAGCTAACAGTGAATAGCAAAAAGCACTCAAATAGTTCACATTTCTGCCACCTGCAGGAACAAATGCCCTGGCTTTTCATGTGTGGCTGGTTCTGCAGAGGCAATGCACCGTGAAATGATGCCTGCAAACAGCAGCTACCCAACAAATTGGCCACACGCGATGAGTGGAAATAAAAAGCCAACAAGGCTCATTGAACACGTGGCTCACTGCAGCCTTTTGATGCTGTTTCAAGCAAAGCACTAATATTAACCCTGGCTTACATCTAACCATATTACTATGTTCCTTTGGATACATTAGTCTCAGAGAGGAGAGGAGGGAGGCCACGCTCTGAGGGGCACCGAGTGATATAAAGCAGAGAGTGGGCATCACGTTCACATCATCACCACAGATATGTGGAGTAGCACTCAAATGTGTTGAATACATTGCACAATCCAACACCCTGCTAAGCCCAGCTTGCAGTTATCTCCCATCCAATAGAGGCACACAGAGCTGTATATAAGGGTTGAGAAAAAGAACAGGCTGCTCTTAGTACCAGTTTAGAATATGGCTTGTTCCCAAGTCTCTGAAAGTCAGACTCATATCACACAATCATATCAAACATCAAGTAACCATGCTGTAGGCTTGCCTGTGAAAATGGCTGAGACTCCATGAAAGCTACTCTCTCTCCTAGTAGTCTAAAAATCTTAAAAGGAGAATGGAATGTTAAAAAACACTTTATCACACATAAATCCTGGCACAGTATTTGAGAGAAACATCCTACTGGGGCTCAACAGCCCACTGGAACTCTGCAGCCTCTCATCCTGTAAGGCACAGGAATCATGAGCAATCCTGGCATGCCTGGAAATTCAGCAGTGACAGTGGGAATGTGTTGTCACCCAGCATCTGCAATTCATGCTGGGAAAATGAACATGGGAAGCAGAAAACCCAAAACTGAGATGGCAACTCATTCACTGCAAACCAAATAACATAGCGAACCACGTCTGAAAATTACATCTCTGAAATTAACACATTGACTGCTTCTGCCAGAATAGAGAGCATTAACAAATTAAAATCAGGGTTTTGATAGGTATTAGTTCATGCTTCATTCTGATACAGAATGTCTAAGGTTACAGGTCTTCTATCAGTTCCTCCAAAAGTCTGTTCTTACAGCTAAGCTAAGCTTTCCTCTCCACTTTATTTTCATAATTTATAGATTATTAGAATTAACATTTGGTGTAAGGTCTAGGAAAAGGCTCAAAAGTTTTTAAGGCCCAACCTATAAACATATCCATTCAAATGGAGCCAGTGATTCTCAGGACTTCACTGAAGTCTCAGGGCTGTTCTACCATGAGCTGTTACTGCCTTATTCTAAGCACAATACACATCTACACAAGCTGCTGAAGCATCTTGCTGTGTGTGTTCTAGCACCTACAGCTACCATGAAACCTCATTTTCACTATTTTCTAA
Source organism: Oriolus oriolus (assembly GCA_013400235.1). Taxonomy (NCBI): domain Eukaryota; kingdom Metazoa; phylum Chordata; class Aves; order Passeriformes; family Corvidae; genus Oriolus; species Oriolus oriolus. Next base: position 975,442 of record VXBT01012252.1, on the reverse strand, counting down.
TCCACTTAACATATGTCACCTTCTGACAGGGACAGCATCATAGCAGAGCAGACGGAAGAAGACGGGATTTGTAAGACCAGGATCCTCAGAAGAGCCAAGTGTATTTATATGTCGTAAGTGGACACCACGTTTCAGCAGGATGTGCAAAGCAGTCAGAGTCATCTGGGCCACAAACAGTCAGTGGCATGGCTTGCTACAGAAGTTTGACACAATCTGTGGCCAAATCTTCTCAAAGGCAGAGTTTTACATACTGAGTATTAGAAAGGGGGGGTGGTTACATTAGGTCCACTCAAACATTTTAAGCACAGATGCATGAGCTTAGTAAGTCAATAGGTTATTTTAGCTCATAGAATCCCCCCCTTTTACATAGAAATCCAATGTGCATTAAGAGGTTTCCCAACAGGAGCTTGCATCAGTGGTGTCTGATAGCAATTATCAGATAGCTGTTGGTGGAAAAGCTAAAATGCTTCCTAATACGTCAAAATATCTATTTAAAATTGTAGAATTATAAGAAAAAAATCCACAAAAATTTTAAATTAAGCTTCTAAGTACACTTACTTTGAAGCATATTTTGTCTGTTAGTTACTTGTGCACAAAAAGGTAGTTTCTCCTTGGCATTCAGTAGTAACAAAACATTTGAAGTTTCAATGCTGTCATTAAACTGCCAATGAAACTGCATTATTATTTAAAAACCTGTGATTTATCTGCAATAAAAAGAGTGTAAATTATCTGCACAACTTTTAACACCACCAATTGTTTCCACTTAACAACCTTCTCTCAACGTATTCCAAAATTATACCAGTTTCCTCTGCTTTCCTTCGTGCTTCAAAAGTCAGAAATATTAGTCCTGTTCTTTGCTCTTTGGCCTATAAACTGTAAATATCACTAGTATTGGGGAAATTGGCTGAACTTTTACCATTGAACTTAAATTTAAAATGGGGACTTTTACATTTCTTTTTAACGTTTTCCAATATATTTCCTCAGCACATATGAAATTTTAAGAAAGCATTTTTTCAAAAGAGGCATTTATCTCCCGACACAGCCTTCCTCTTGTCCCTGTGACATATTCCCATAATTTTTGCTGTAATTGAGACCTGTGTAAACTAAGGTCAACTGACAGGAAAAGAGAAAGCTGTTACATTAATTGTCACTGCTATTTTGAGCTTAAGTGTTTCATTAGTGCTTTACATATACTAAAAGCTTCTTAATATATCCTGTTTCTATTCATTCTTGTATCAATGTAACTAAAATTTTAGTCACTCAAGCATCTATTTGATGAAATATCTTTGATTTCCCATATCAAATACATTCCTTTATGCAGATCTCCCAAAGACATGGCATTTTAGGACCATTTTTCTGTGATTCCAAGATTAATTTGCAACATGAAAGGGAATCACTGAAGAACCTTGTGAGAGTACATCTGATTCTGTGAAACTGGAAGACAACATATCAATCTCCTTTTCGTGTGGTTATTTAGTCTTACCTGTATATTCACACAGTAAACTTTCACAACAAAATTATCTCCACTGAGCATCAGATGAAAAATATCTTGAAGTACTCCTTGACTCCATATCCTTGCAGAAGGCATGCAATTAGACTTTTTAACACAATTTTCAATTAAGATGCAGTCTTGACAGGCATCAGTATTACAATGATTCCCTCCACTATTTAACTGGAGAAAACAAAAGTGGGATGGCTGTGGAAATCAGTAATTTTAAAATGATATCCCATAGTATTTTCCCAACATCTGATTTTGATTGCGCAGAAGGAACTCTGCAATTGCCTGCGCTGTTACACACCAGGAAATTGTGGAAATGGCACACTACAGAAGACTCAATCCACCAAGACTCAAAATGACTGCTCAAGCTGGAACCACAAGTAGTGTAACTGCTTGACTACTTGCCTTTTTATCTTATTTCAGAGTGTACCACTTTTCCACAAACCTGGAAAAGACGATGCCTCTCCAAAGAGATCATGAATTAATTAATTACTTGGAAAAAGTTGTGCAGATTCCAGATAACTCAAGCAGTTTTCAGCTATGCAGTTCACATTTGGGTACTTTTGCAGCTATTACAGATGTATGGATTATTATTCTATATGTTTCAATCAATATTCTGATTTTTTAAAAACAGAACAGAAATCTAACAACCTAGCATTTTTACAATCCTAACTCCCTTTTTACCAATACAAGAATCTGTAGAGATATGAAGTCAATCCGTCACAAGTTAGGAATCACCAAATCTTTACTTTAATCCATTTCCCAGCATTTTATCTTCAGAGCTCACATAATGTGCTATTAGAGAATTTCATCCATAGCTCCAAAAGCTTTCTTTCTTTCTCCTTCTTAATAATCTCCTTAAACAGATTAAAATTATCCTGTAGAAAGAATTCAGGAAATTAGGGGTTATTATAACACCATTACATGTCATTGCTGTTGCGGAAAGCCCACAACAACCTCGCCTTGTGATCGTGACCTATGGACACCTAATTTTTTTACTGTGATGGAAAAAAAAAAATTCTCCTTATCTTTTTGTCAGCTGGCACTGATATACTGTGCTAGCACGATGGAATAAGAAGTGCTATATGATCCTGCTCTGCACACAGCCCTCCTCCACCCACTGCTGCATCTCCAGAGTAGCTCTATGTGAATGTTCTATCAGTCACTCACACAAAACTATGGAAGTCCATTGTCCAAATCTGTTTTCTTCCAAGAAAAATGTAACTCCATTAATCCTACTAAACACAATATAAAGTTAAGCGGTGAACAGCACCAAACATTTTCATGGAAAGTAATACAACAGTCCACACACCTTTTGCAAGGAAAGAGCTTGTAGCTATAAGCATTTTCTATGGCTCTCGGTCTGTGAAACCGATGCCTTAGGAAAAAGGGATGGCACTTACCAAGTTGATCACCTTTCCACTCACTGTCACAAAAAGCACACTCAGGATTATATTACCAGCAAGAGTAACAAAATACTTATCGTATTTTGAAGCATTTAAAATACATCCAAACTTGGCTAACAGGAACATAGAAAATCTTGGTATTCATTTCATTACCATGAACAGGATTGACTCCATCACTTCCAAGTCATTAGCTGTACTGAGGGGTGTAACAATTACAATCCTGACAATCAGTCCTTCTCTTTTGGTGAGTATCTCCCCATCTCACACCTAGCAGCACTGTATCCTCTACTGCAAGTGATTTCACTTTAAATAAACCCAAATTATTTGCATCTTCTGGAACTCCATTGTTTGAATTGTTTTTGCAAGCAAAAAATGCAGAGCAAGAGCCACAAGCAGAGCCACCACTACTGTTCACGGTAGTAAATGCACAAACAAGTAACAATGGATTACTTGAGCACAGGGCTTTTTGCTTTTCAGCATGTCTCTATCTTGTTGACTTCGTGTGCTATTAAAGGTTGTTTATTTCTAAAGGTTCAGTAGCAAGTACAACCACAGGGGATAGAGTAAGAGTAAAGACCAGCACAAAAATCCCTCTCTCAAGCAGTTACATAGCAGTATTAACAGACGATGTTGATTCCACTGTTTCAGTAAGACAGGCAGTCTCAGAGTTCACAGGATTTGAAATACCTCACAGACTCTCATGCAACACGACTTAGAAAACTACTTGCCCTCATTCCTGATACATAGAAAATGGGCAAATGGCAAAGTGATGGTAAACAGCACTTTCCAGACACCTGATTTCCCTAAAGGCAAGGAATTCCAGAGGAGGAGAGCAGAGAGAGAGAGCAAAAGCTGGCACAGCCCAAGATGCTGTATGAGAGGCTCAGTTAAGAGTCAATAGGTCAAAGTCAGGATCCACTGGCCCCTAGGAATGTCAAACGACAGATAAGAGCAGCGTCAAGATTGGACTACACACACTGAGCCAAAATTAACATCAGGGTTACTGGGGTGAGCAGTCATCAGTTCCAAGTTGTGCATGCAGCTGTCACAGCAATGAGTGAAGAGCTTCTGATATTGCCCTGGCTTTGCACACAGTATTGAGCCCTTAAACAAAGTTAAAAAATTAAATTAAATAAAATAACCAAAATAAAATTAACTTTTAAAAACTCCAAAATAAAATAAAATAAAGTAAAAACCTGGAAATAATTTGAAGTGTTTGTAATACTTGCTTACTCCAATATTTTAATGAGATTTTACGCTTTAAAGTATAAAAACAGACCATTATTTACTGTAAGTAGATTCAATTTACAAATGCTGCAGAACTGGAGACACAGTGCTTATTAATGACTATATTAGTTTACTTTTGTGTTTGCACTTCATATTTAATATATGCATACTTTTCATGTTTGGGTTCTTTCTAAATGAATTTATATCCTCCAAATATTAGCCGTGGTAACATCAGCTTTCTCAAATGCAACTGAGCAACTAAATTAAATTTGAAAATATTATATCAAAAAAGTCTCTTAATAAATAACGCCTGTAAAACTTCAGTTAGGTTTAAACTAACATAACATTGTACCACTGCATTGAGTGCATAAAAAAAAAAAAATTGTATTTCCTCTGCCAAAATACCTCAAGAGGAAAAACACCTTTATCACTGAATTTACAGGTAAGTCATTAATTAGGAATTACTATTTTTTGTTACAGAGAAATGGCTTCATTTCAAACATCACTTTCCTCTGGAGAAAATGCGGAAAATGAAGACAAATAAGTAAATCTAATACTTGAATGACAGATCCACCAGGAAAATCTGCAGAGTAATAACAATTCCTGCAGGAAGACAGCATTATCTTTACTGTGAGCAAAGTATAGTGAGATAACAAAGCTCTTAGACCTGCAGTTGTTTATTCCACACACAGTATCCTAAAATGGTCAGATCCCACACCATCTTCCAAAAATATAATAACTAATGTATCCAGATTGCATCCTGAAGATTAAGAAGTTAACCAAGCCATGCACACAGCTGATTCAGTTTCAATCAAATTCCCATCTCTGAATAAATTTCATTCTATTACTAATCCCATGGTTTTAAGTTGTTTATGAACCTCATGTTAATTTCTCTTTCATTACATGAAAACCTTTAACCGCAAAGGTACCAACAGGGATATTCACATTATTCAGGATTCTCCATTCAGAGGGAAACAAAGGACTTAGAAATAAAGCACAGGAGACATGTGCCAGTCTTGCAAGGGAACAAAACTATGATTAATGTAACACTGACTTATGCAAATACTGTCTTAACTTTTGTACAAGTACTGCTATCAGAAAGAAAGAAAAAAATAGCATGGACTTTTGCACCTAACAAAAATAGCTCAAGAGCAGTTCCCTTATAGCTACAATGTATTTAATAAGGAAAATTATACAGACTTTCTAAATATATTGTGGAAGTAATTATTTTTACTACCATTTATCATCAAAATGTAACATAAACAATATTTGGAAATACAGACCAGAACAAATTTATCTTAGATTTTAAAAAGATTTTTATTAAGCACAAACAGCTTTTAATACATTATCAATACAAATAGGAAAACATCTGTTTAATGAATTTGATATATCAAAGATCTGATGGGCAGGTTGCACACTGGCACAATAAAAATGATCTTTTTTTTAAGTATTTCAAATTAAAATTACAGGGTTACCACAGTCTACACTGCAGGAACTTTCCCTACAGTCTAAAATTACTACATCACCTGGGCATGGGGGAAGCAAAGAACTAGAGTTTCATAATATGGAACTTCTAACACTTTAATTAGCACCACTCAAAGCTTGCATCAGCTGTCTAACTAAGAAGCAGCTGACAGGTCAGGTAAAGCTTTACAGCAAATTTCAGTGCAAAGTTTACAGTTCCTTTTCATAAGATACTTGGAGTCTATGGTTTCATAGCATGTTAAATAATTATGGCTTGATAGATGTACAGTATTAAGCTGCTGAGAACATTTACTTTGAAGAAAAGATGAGACTCGTAACGGCTGTGAAATGCATTTTAATATATTATACCCAATTCTGTAATATGCAAACAACATGCTGGATTACAAACTGAAGTCCTGTTATGAATTCATAGGTGAGTATTAGCTCTCTGGGGTAGTCGCTTCTGGTTGTCTCAGCTGTTGCTTTTTCAGGCTAACTAACTTCATCTTCTCTCTAATGTGTTCTGCTGCAGAAGCCATATCACTGGGGCTCCCAAAGTACTGCTCAGACCTAGGAAAAACCCAACCACAAGAAATTATCAGTAAAAAGTAAGTCAGTACGTGAATATACCTGTTAATTGCAGTAGAAAACACAAAGCAGGTAAAAAAAATAGCCACTTTTCCCTCTTGTCATTTAAAAGCCACCTTTAAAAGGCTTTGGAGACTTAGTGACGAGACTCGACAGCAAATTTTGATGAAATTGCTACAAATACTCTGAGAGCCTTTCATAGCCAAAAGGCACTCTCAACAGAAGTTTGAGAGTGGTGAGGCACTGGCAGAGGTTGCCCAGAGAAGCTGTGGCTGCCTCATCCATGGAAGTGCTCAAGGCCAGGCTGGATGGGGCTCTGAGCAACCTGGTCTAGTGGTAGGTGTCCCTGCCCATGGCAGGGGGATTGGAACTGGATGATCTTTAGTGTCCCTTCCAACCCAAAACATTCAGTGATTTGAACAGCAGGGCACTATTCTAGAAGTGCAACTGGATACTTCCCAACACTATTTCTTACGTCCCTTCTCTGGCTCTCCCTCAAGTCAGTCTGACAATTTTGCATACTGTGACAATCTATGATATCTGTCTATACATGAATTCTGAGTTTATAAAATTTCTGCATTATTAAATGACTCTTCACATGTTAAGTCAACCACATGCTGTCAAATTATGCCATCTATCTCTCAAACTGAAAAGAACAGCTGTGTAATTCAAATACAACAAAGAACAGCTGAAATATTAGGGAAACCACTCACAAAGCTCTGAGCAAAGGGAGGGTTTGAACAGAATACATGTTTCAGAAGAACAGCTATTAAATCTAGTTGCAAAGCAGAGAAGCTGTACATTTTGGAAATGGCAGTAGGACAAAGGACTTTCAGACAGGCAAAAGTGGACAGACAAGTTTTTCTACACAAGAATACTCATTTGAGGAGGTAACTGGTCAGACTGCATAACTGCACACAGATCACAGCATTTCCTCATACAAAGTAGGAGCCATGAGCAGGACAAGGAACAGTGACCTGAACTTCTGAAAAGATACTGGCAAAAGTCTGAAGCGGTGAACGGGCTGAGGAAAATGCCCCCAAGCATTTATAACATTTTGCATGTTCTTAAATTTCTAAAAGTATATCTAATGAGCAAACCCTTTGCAAATTGTTTATTGAATGCTTCAAAACCACAATGCCTACAATGATGAGCAGGGGGTCCTGAGATACAGCAGAACTATAATACCATTGTGGTGAACGGGAATATGCAAAACTCTACTGAAATGCCAGAGGGGTCAGAAATAATGTTCAGGATTGAACAGTTGCTAGTTTTACCAGGTCACTAAAATCTGCTATACAGAAGTTATACAAAAATACTTCAACAAACACTTCTTGATCTGCTTTTGGTTTGGTTTTTGTTTGTTTTCTTTTTTTTTTCCCCACAGCTATGAAATCCTCCACTATTTTCAAACACACTATTGAAATAACAGTAAAAATTACTACTAATTAAGGCCTGGGTCCATCTTCATGATTAGCACTCCTTACTGAAGGATGTACACTGCAGAAGAAATATGGTATTTTGGAAAGAAGATGACAATAAATTTTCATGACCACCTTCCTGCAACTGCATTTTTCAGATAGACTTGAGGTAACTCTTAATGCAGTTGCCTAATATTATCTCCTAGGGCTTCAGCCTCTAATTCAAAATACTGATTTCAGACCTTTTTCATTATGGTGTGGCATCCTACACACCAGAGACTTGTTCCATGGCTCGGCTGTAACTCACATAGAAGTCAACTACAAGCTCAGCATAACAACAGACATTATAAAACACTGAGAACTGAGTTTTATTATGGCTGAGATTCCAAATTCAATTTGCTTTTGTAAAAGAGTACTGCTCAAGAGAACTACCAATTTAAAATTAGAACGAATGCTTCTCAAGGGAAGTACTGTTTGGTTTACCGAATAAATCAAATGCAAATTTATCTTCAATATACTGGCTTAAGACTTCAGATAGCCAGAACGGCAAATAAATAAACCAAAATCCCATAATTCTCGTCTGGTATCTTTCTTCAGGGAGAAGAGATTGGGACTGGTCATTCTGTTACTTCTGCATACTGTGCATGCATAAATCTAATAATCATTCAGTGTGAAAAAGTCACTACTTTAAAAAAGCAGTGCACTAATACTCATTAAAAATTCTTTCCCATCTTTTCACAGAAAGTAGGCAGGTCCAATTTCAAACCTTATAAAAACAACGTGCTCACTTTTCTATTTCAGCAATATGCCTTCAGGATTCTTCTGCATATGAGACTATTATAAAACTTTACCAAAAGCATTACTCCAAAGGCATTAGAAAGTATGTTCTACATACCCATCAGGATAAACTACAGGCACTGTTAGTCTGTCCAACAGTGATTTCCCAACTGCTTCAATTTCATCAAATTGATCCATTTCATTAAAAGCTTCAGGCTGCTCTGGACACTCCTGCAAAATCTGTTCCAAAAAAAGTAGGAAAATACAGAATAAAGTACGCAAGGGATAGCATGTAGATTTATAAGTGCCATTAACTGGCAGAGTGAATGCTCTTTTGGCATTTTCACTGCCACATTTACATGAGATCAACTGACATATTCATATAATTCAAGAAAAGAAAATATCGATTAAGGTCCATTGAGAAGATAGTTCAGGGCTACCACCATAGTCTTCCTAGACAATACTCTTGCAACAAATATAAAAAGAGTAACCTACATCATTAAACATACAAGACAGTCACATTAAGTGTAAAAAACCATGGTTATTGAAGAGCCCCTTACAAGACGTTTCAAAACTAAAATCCACATCTGGCACAGAACAAGTAGGACTAAAAAAGTCTGAACACAAGTGTTACTAGATGGGATTGTGACACAATGCTAGTACTCAGTAATGTATTTTCTTCCACTTCTCACTCTGCCGCTTCTTTTTTCCAAAGCAGCACAGATATTAACAGTCTATTTTCCACACAGACTCATTAATGTATGTCCGATAGTGAAAGGAGAATTATGTTTTCAAACAGGAGTATTGCTTTTTCAGCCATTAATTTACTTTTCTTTAAACTTAAGACTGCCTAAAACCAGCAATTAATTACTCAATAATGAAAGAATGCTCATAATATGGATTGAGAGATTCCACTCTTTTAGGAGTTTATGAACTATTGAAGTTTAATTTGCTATCAGGTAAATCTCTGAAGTATAGATTATGTATTTCTGCTTTTATGAACCTCCACCAACTCTCAATGCCTGTAAATTCAAAGTTATCTTTCACTAATACAAATAAGAAATGAATAAAACCAAGGATCATATGAATCAACTTTGAATCCATGCTCTCTTTCAATGTCAGAATGAATTTATTTTACCATGTGCAACATTAGGGGTTTTTTGCAGCTACATGCAATTTTATTGTCAATATATGAGATACCTACTCTAAAATGCTTTTTAAAAACGTGTTTCTCCACAAAAAGCCAGCTGTGGACAAAAAGGCCTTACCCCTCAAGATCTACATTAAAGAACACTGTCTCAAATTCAAGCATTCGAAAACTCTCAACATTTTCCCCCTTCAGCAAGCTGTTACTGAATAGCAACTATTCCGCTTTGCATTGTTGTTGACTGCTCATCCTCCTCTGTGGCTTCTTGTATCACCTGACTGAGTGCAGCAGTGAGACATTTGGTTATAGGAGTCTGAAAACCACACCAAGGTAGAGGTATGCAAGAAGAAACCATGTTCAACCCCCCCAGGTGCAAAACAGAAGATGGAACAAGACAGCATGTGTGGAAACTAAAGTGGTGAGAGCTGCCCTCATTTACAGTTTATGAGAAGGTTATCCCAAATCCACACAGCTTAAAGGGCAATACACTCCCAAGAACTTAAATGATCTGATAGCTTTGTATCCTATCTTGCACAAAGAACTGTTCCTGGCTTTTAAGAATTACAGTCTAAAAGACACAAAGAAATGCTTTATCACCAATATCAGAGTTCCCACTTGAAGAGGGCTGTTCTCCTTTTTGTTAAGCAGGCCGTATACCAATACAGGCACAACCATCACATTATGTACTGAAGTTAACAGTTTGAAAAACATACTTGAATTCTTTTTTCTGCCTTTTTTTTTTTTCAATATTTAGAAACAGCAAATATACACACTGGCAACTTAATTTTTCTTACATTTTACTTGCTTAAACTTGGGTAAGAAATTTTTCTTCTTAAAAAACACAACACTCACCTTTTCAGCGGTTGAATGAAATGCAACAGCTGTTTCCAGCCGGTGTACTCTTTCTTCAGAAGTCACTGTAAACTGTTTCCACACTCTGTTCAGTCTGGGAAGTGTGTCCCCTGAGGACCTCGAAGTGCATCGCAAGGACTGGCACAGGACCACGGTTGCCTGCAGTAACTGTCTCCCATAATCGTAAGTACTCTAAAAATTGGAGAGGATGGGAGAGTTAAGTTCATGTAAAAACTCTGCACTTAACTTGGGAGCGAAATAGCATCTTAAAGCAACAGCAGGCAAGTTTATGGAAGATCCACAACTGAGGTTCACAAAGTACATTGAACTAACCAGGTCTATTAGAAAATGCTGACAAAGTATGAGTAAAATTGTAACGATCAAACAGTGCTTTCACTCTTAAAAAAAAATCCAGTATCCCCTGCTGCCTAGCATTCACACTGGCAAAAGAAGAGAGCTTCCCAAAAATTCTGAATAGCTGTCTGGATCTTACAAGGGATACTTGATACCCACTGCCAAGAAGACTGTCTCACTGACTTCACTGTCACCATGTCTATGTTCACCCGGCACCCAAGTGCACTGAGGCACATCACTGTAACAGCAAATGACCCTTCTGCCATCCTCAACTCTTATCCATCAGAAGAGAAAATCAGTTCCAGTGTAACAGGTGGAATTAGAAAACATCACATCGTTAATTAACAAGTCCAAATTAGACACTCCTAAAAGCAGTAAATGACTGTCAAAGCACCTGACAAAGGCCCAGCTTGTCAAAAGCAATTTTAAAGACTGAAATATGTCTTTCACAAAAGCTAATGAACTTTGGTTGCTTGTATTGCCTGTGTGAAGGTTAACTCAGGTAGTAAACTGCAGCATTGCTGCCCTTGATGGAACTGCAATATCTCATTAGGCCCATCGCCAACTTCAGCCATTTCCTCACTCAGACATTGAGGCAAACCAGGAAGACCAGTGACAGCTCTTCAATGACTGTCCATACACATATTGATTCTGTTTAGGAGAGGATGTGAAACTGCACAAACCCCACATCGCTAAAAAAAATAACACATTTCACCTGCGCAACATCAACAAATTTTCTATGTTTCTCCAGTAAAACTTTTGTTTCTTGAGCATCATCTCCCAGCCGGATGTGTGTCTTCAGCAGAGCATCCAACAGTTCACTTAACCATTCTACTGCCTTAAAAACAAGCCAAAAGAATAAAAACAAATACATTAAAAAGAAATTAATCCAGAAGGGTGACATTACTTCAGTACTAGCATATACTTTTGATACAGAAAAAAAGTTGAATGAGCTGTCACAAGCTGGTAGATCATGCATGCAATCACCAAATATACTATTTTCAGACATTGCTGTATCCTTCATTTTCACTATACAGATTCCCTAAATAGAACTACATTTGAAAGTTACAAAAAAAAGATACTGTAAAACTACCAGCCCTCATAAATTAACCCAGTGGACTACAAAAATCAGAATGATGAAATTCTAGAGGTATTTCCATACCTGAGCAGCATCTTCTTCACATTTAAATAACTGCACCATCTGAAGCATCTTCAGTCGCCGCACATCCACCATATCCTCACACCTTAAACAGCAGCACAGAAAGTCTCATCAACACATGTACAGCAGACACAAAACACTCTGAATTTGACAACATTTTCAAGTGAGAAACATTAAGAGACAAATGTTCATGAAAAGGTGATCAAAGCTGCTTAGCTTGGCCAAAATACCTAATGCCTCAGAGAACAGTAGAAACTTGCAATAAATAGAACTGAGCACTACAAGTCACCAAAATAATGATCTTCAAGATTCCTGATATGGCTAAGCTGGAGGCAGTAACACCAGAGATAGCTACAAAGTCTTGCAGCACCATTGCAGGTTCCTTACCTCGCTGCACTGGTAAGCTCTGCAACACATGTGGCTGGGACAGACTATCCTGCTAAAATTCAGACAAAAATTGGCTTCAATCTGGCATAATTCTGAATTGTGTTGTTTGTTGGGGGCAATGTTTTCTTCACGAATACAATGAGGACTGTAAATGGACATTTTTCTTTTTAGCTAACTAAAGGTGGTAATATCTGAACCCTCATATGATGATGTCCTTTGCTATACTTGCCAGGAAGCATTTCAAAATCTAATTGATATAAAAAATAACTCTAATTATCTTGTTCTGAGTTGAGCACAGTTTGCAGTTCTTTCTCCAGAATTCCAAAACAAGTATTGAAAGTTCTTCTCCTTCCACAGGAAGAGCTAAGCTAATACATTTAGCAGAATGCTTTCCACTTCAATTCCAGAGCCTACTAAGTAGACAGCAAGAGTCAGGCTCCTGTTCAGTGCAAATGGAATTACTAATGTCAACAACAGTCAGCTTTATAAGCAAACGCAAAAGACTGTGTGCATTTTTTTTTCCGAACTGGTTACAAACATACGCACTTCCAATGAACAGTTTGTTAGCATGCAGCGTTTTGTTACATCCTGTAATGCATACAGAAAGGAAATCGGCTGCTCTAATAATGCAGGAAAACAGTTTATAGGTTCCAAAAGCATAAATAAAGCAGCAAAATGCCCCTAAAAATAAACATTACAATACACGTGTATGTAAATAACAAGAAACATTGAACAGAACTTGGAAAAAAAATAAAATTAGGCGTTGCAAAAAATACTACTATGCTACTGAGAGATACTTTGTCCTTCTACTTTTTTGACTCTCATCCAGGCTAAAGAATGTTGTTTAATCATTTACCATCTGAAAGCTGCTTCATACCTTTGTCTGGAAATTTTATTGATGTTTTAGTCCTCTAACTGACTTCCCACAATTCTATAACCCATCTGAGAATAGGGACCAGAATTGTGTAACACAGAAACAGACTACCAATCCATACAGTGACAAAATCACATTCTTCTTTCAGTTTTTTATCCCTTTCCTAACAAGTCTTAGCATTCTACTTGCTTTTCCCCGTATGATTAAACGCTAAAGCAATTTTTGCAAGTTTTCCAAAGTTTATCTTTGAGTTCACAGCTGATTCAGAGTCCATTGCTGTGTATATAGTCTTTCCTTCTCCCATTTACATCTTTTTTCTCAGTACGGAATTCCAGCTGCCATTTTATTGCACAGTGACACGTCCTCTGTAGCTTTTTGCAGCCAACCCTCTAAACACAAGTATTGCTTAAATTAATAGGATTCAGAGGGCATACTTAAACCAGTATTTTCTCTAAGCACTACCAAAACACATGGTTTCTTACACTAAGCTCCGTAACAAAACAATTTATGAATAGTGGAATTAATTTGTAAAATGGGCAATTTGATGCTCACTAGACCTTGCTGTTGCCTAGGGGCACCCTCTTGCTCAGCCAATGCCCTTGAACTTCAGGCCCTTTCAATGGACAGTATTACATCGTCTCAGGGGTTCCAGCAGTAATACTGGCAATAGCATCTAATTCTTTCCCACTGCTGAGTAGAAAAAAAAGGCAGTACAGCAGATTATCCAGTACTACTGCATCTTTAATTAAAAATAATCAAATTTTGGTGGAAGAGGATGATGGCAAAATCCATCCTTCTTATAAATTCAACTCTCTCCGACATTTTTCTCAACTGCAACTTCATCCCCCACTCTATAGTTTTCCAAAACTCACAAACCCCCACACTTTGAAAACTGAATTCTCCACCTCCGTTTTGTACCCTGTCCCCTCCAACACCATCTCATTTGTCTTCCTATCTTCAGGAATGAAAATAACACACTCAAAAGATAGAGCTTGTGATAAAGAGAATAAACAAAGCCGTTTAACACGTGATTTTGCACCCATCACCACTACTGTAGTCATATTATATTTCCATCTCAAACTGCTAACATATAAAAGATGCCTGTTGCATATTTTTATAACTCCATATAAAAGAAATGTATCATTTTTGGGCATTAACAAGCACAGGAAAGCATTCAAATACCCCATCTAGTACCAAAATACAAAAGCTGTTTGTTTTTAGGAACGTGCTAGAACAGATTAGTCAGGGAAGCTTCTGTCCCATTCAAATATACTACAAATATAAATTACAGTTGGATTACATTCCTTAACTGAACATAAAACAACACGGGCTCTTTAAACAAACTGAATCGTATATAAAGTGACTTGTTAACACACAAAAATCTTAATGACTAGAATTGTTGTTCTTACCTTTGTTTTCTAAGCTGCATATCTTCCATTACTCCTTGGATATGGTCCACATTTTCTTTGTTTTCAATGGTCACATCTTTCCCATAGGCCCATGATGCCTGGTTAGATATCTGATCAAGAAGACTTTGACCTTTCTCACGCAAGCCTTGCAAACCTAAGTCTAATAAGAGAAAGGAAAAAAAAAAGGTCAATGGTTACTCATAAATTTGGTGGTTTTCCTCAATGGAGAGAGATAAAATGCAACAGAATCATACGTGGATGAAGACTGGAATCTGGAAAATGAAAAGGTCACCATTATGTCTTTCACTGCTCTTTCCCACTCAAGTTTGAGTGAGTATTTGTCTATATTAACAAAGAACTAATGCTTTGCTATTTTATGACCTAGCAGATAACATGAAAAGGAATAAAAGTTGACAGTGAGTCAGCTTATACATAGCTATTTAATGTCTTTCATCCACACAGTTATACAATTCCTAAAATATTTATTACTGCTAAGCAGTTGTAGCCTAAGTGTTCTTCCACTGCTGGCAGAAGTTATACTTTATAATACATCTGATATGGCTGATACAATTTTCTACACTGAAATTTGCCAACACTTGGGATCTGCTGTTACATGTCTTATTTGGCAGCTCTACTATCCATTTCCCTGAAGGAATATCTCATTTATGCATCAAACTGTTATATTCCAATCATAACTACTGCTACTATAAATGAGTTTGCTTCACAGCTCTCTCCCCCACAACCTAATGAACAAGCTGATCACTGTAGATCCCTTCCAACTGAAATAATTAGTTCCATATGCTTGACAGTGTAACAACCTTCAATGTGCCATTTATTAACACATACATTCAAAGCTACTGCAGAACACTCAGTACAAGCATTCTAAAACTGAGTGGATAAAATCTTAATCATCAAGGGGTTAGTTCTGGAGACAAAAAGATCATCTAAGCACTATAATCCCAAGACACTAAAGAAGATTAATGGGGGAAAGAACTTTCTTTACAGATGAAATGCATGATAATGTCATATAACAAACATATAAATTAGATGTAAAACATTTAAAAGAAAACAGTTAAAGATCATTTCCCCAGAGAGAACTATTTTACAGTAGATGGTGTAAGCCAGTCCACAGTAGTTCAGTGGAGCATTACATAGTGAGGAATCAGAAGTGACAATATTTTTTCCCCTACTTTTTTAGTGATTTTTTAAAAGGGATTACAGTTTCTTCCCCCTGTAATGCATTCATAGGAATGTGTGTGTCTGAAATGCAGAAGTATCTTGCTTACCAACACTTTTCAATTTCTCTTCCAGTAGTTTTAATGTTTGTTGAATTGATGCTCCATCTGCTGGTGCTACATCCACACACAGCATTCCTAGTAAACCATCCAATTGCTGAGACAACTAAAATGTAAGAACAACATAAATGCTGATATTTAAAAAGAAGTTTGAGCTTCAGATGGTTGGGTCTACAATATTCTAAATGTTTAGAAATCTGTCATTTTCAAATTTCTCCTTGCAGCTATAGGAAGTGAAAGTCAAGATGAAAGATAAAAGACCTATCCATCTTGTAGAATTCCAAGAGCATACATCCCTACATGATGGGAGAGTAGAAAGCCAAGATTCTACTTGGTTTATAGGAAGAGTATAGGAAAGGAATATACCATTTAAAAAAAAGAAACTATGAAAAGTACAGCAAATTCCAGTCCAATTAATGCATATGCCTCTAAAGAAAAAAGAGGGGTGAAAAAGTAACTATTCAAATAGTAACCTTTTTATTTCAAACCCTACTGAAATGTAAGACATATTACAAAGTACTTCCCTCCTAAAAAAGTGGGAACTGATTTTCTCAGTGTTTCAATTACAGTAAATGACGACTTACAGCATTTTCCAAGTGACATTATTATGTCCCCTCACCTCCCTGAATATTTTTCCAATTTATTCAACATTTACAATACCAATGCACTAATTTATTGACAGGTGAGCCTGTGAAAAATTAAAAAGAAACACTTACATCCTGGGCAACACTGTGGAATTCAAGTGCTGCTTGTAATAGGTTCTGCCTGAATTCCAGCTGACTGGCCTGCCTGTAACACACATCACTCAGCTGTTGCTGCAATGCTTTCAATTCCACAAGGTCCTCCTCATCCCCTGCATTTAGAAGAGCTGCTATCTGCTGATTAAGCTCAACATAAACAGCAAACCACTCCTAGAAACACAAGAAGATGAAGAATTAAAAATGCCAAATACAATTTTATTTCTCTTAAATGGCATACATCCAACTGCAGGATAATAAAGAATCAGACTGAAAAAGGAGGTTATTATAGATTGCACTATAATTATGACATCTCAGAGAAAGAAAAAATATTCCTGATTTCAAATCAACTCACAATAAAGTACTTAGTACATGTTAATATATGCATTGTAGTATAAAAAAAAACATAGTGCAGAAAGAGGGGAAGAGTACAAGGCATATCTCCTAGCCCCAGCACAAAGTCCCAACAAAAGAGGAATTGCACCATTTTTAAACAAATTTCTAGTGCTGAAATATCTGTAGTGGTCTACTGAAACAAAAGGCCTTTTGCCAAGTGATCAGCTATTATAAAAAGCTGTTCACTGGACTATCCAGGTGCTCCTTTCAGTCACATGATTGAAACTAGCAATAATTTCCTTAAAATATTTAGAAAAAATACTGCTGTTGACAAAGTGGAAGTAATCTCTATCTTCTGAATAAAAGCGTGTCCACGCTCAAACTTCAAAATGATCCTTGTTTCTTATTTAAGGAAAGCTTTATACTACTCAATTCAAAATGTGCAGAATTGGTTTTCACATGGCTTGATTTCTGCATACATACACAAGAGTTAGTTATGTTGTCCTGGTGGCGTATTTGCAGAGGAAAATAGTTCAAATATTTAACAATTTGCGGAGATTTAAAAACAGCTTGATATATCCAGATCACATTCACATCTTGCGTGACTGAGATGCCTGTAAAGCAAAATGTGTTTGCTCAACAGCTCTAATTTTGACCTTGAAGTGTCCTATGCATTTCTATGGAACAGCACCATCTATTGGCCTACAATACTTGATTTAATTTGTATTCTTGTCTCGCTCCTATGGGGATGTTAGAATTTTGTAAATTATGTCTTCAGCTTTCACATCATTTATTTACAAATCATGCAAAACGGAGTATAAATATCCATATTCTGAATTTTTTTTTTTTACCCAAAGCTGCCTCTACCATCTGCTCACAGAAAAAAAAGAGTATGAAAAGAGCAAAGAGGGGAAAAAAAAAGAAAGTAATGAAAAAGTTAAATTAGCAATCAGTCAAACATTTAAGAGCGGAATAAATCCCTCATCTGTCCCAAAAGGGGTAACTACGATGACATAATGTGAAAACATCTTCCATTGTGACACATGTACTACAGATACATCGATTCAGCACAATCAGTTCACATAAATAGCTCTTCGACACTTGAACATACAAATCCAGCCGAGTGTGACAAATCAACTACAATAGGAGACGTCAAAAAAAATTTTAGACTAATAATGTTTAGGGGTTTTGGTTTTTTTTGGTTTTTATTTTTAGCATTAAAGTAAGAAAGAGCTGCAGTAACTGATTTTGATCAAGTTATCAGTAAAATTAAGATACCAGCAAACCAGGCATAAAAAGTGTGTTTCTGATCTTTTCCATGGGACAACTTAGGCACAGCTCAAACCCATGGAGAAAAGACCTGCTCAAAAACAACAGTCCTAGTGTACTGCTCACGAATAAAACTATCAGAAAATGAAAACCCCCAAAAAACCTAACCATCCTCTCTCCACAAAAAACCAAACAAGAACACACCCTATGGAAATTAGTTTTTTCACTTCAGAGTAAATTGAAGTACAAAAATATCTTCAAAACAAATCAAACAAGTCTCTTCAAAACTTTATAATCATCATTAAACAGAAAGTGATGAAAAAAAGCAAGCATACAAACTGTCAATTCAATTATTAGGAGAGAAAAAACAGGAAAACAATGAAAGAGGAAGCATAAAAATCAAAGGAAAAGGTAAAGCAGTTTTCTAATGCTGTTTACAAAAAATGATTTTAATCTCCAAACAGGCATCTAAATTTGAGGTAGGGCAGTGGCCTTCCAATTACTTCTTTTGGTAAAATAAAATATATTTTTTCTGACAGTTATTTCTGCAAACTCCTGCCAGCACCTGAGAACCAAGCTGTGTTCCATGCTTTAGCACACTGTAGGGCAGCCTGCCAACTTCAGTGGGATTTCAACGATTTCAAGGACTGCATTTAGCCCCAGCTAAATCACATTTCTCTGTTATAGATATCCAAGCGAAAACAAAGAATGCTTGGTCTTGCTTTCTCTTTTCAGTTTGAAATATCAATATAACTGAAAGACACCCAAATTAATTCTTGTCAATGAAGTAGGTAGTCCAGGATGTTTGTGGTTTGTTTTTTTTTTTTTTCTTTCCAATTAGGATTTCAACTGCAAGAGGTTTTACACTTCAGAAGGTACTGGTTTCCACACTGCTTGAAGAGCTTGAAGCAACAAGAGAGAGGAGACGGGATTTACTTAACCAAACACAGACACCAACACTGCTGCATCTAGCAAGGAAACCACTGCTGTCTAGGGTGCTGTATTTCTCAGACTAAAGGTTTGGGGGTTTTTTTCCCCTACATTACGTTTGAAAAACTACAACCCAGTGACTATTTTTGTCACCATGACCTTAAAGGGAACTTAGGAAAAACAGACAGAATTGCCAATGTCTACATCAAGGAAAGTCAGAAAAGGTGAACAGCACTGTGAGCAAAACTCCCTTTGGGAGCACTGAATATTCATAACCTAATTATAGTTAATCATCTGATGGCAAGACAAAATTC
The DNA here is from genome assembly GCA_013400235.1 of Oriolus oriolus. NCBI lineage: Eukaryota > Metazoa > Chordata > Aves > Passeriformes > Corvidae > Oriolus > Oriolus oriolus. Next base: position 955,998 of record VXBT01012252.1, on the reverse strand, counting down.
TACTGAAGCTTAGGAAGTATTCAAAATTAGAAGCAAAGGCATCAAGTTAGTGTAGTTACAAAACAGCATCCTCATGATTTCATTATGAACATAAAGTATATCTAAAGTCTTGATCAATGAAAGGCTTAAGCCAGTTTCAGCTACTGGTAAGTGCAGTCTAATAAAGACAAAAAAGTTAGTCACCTGAGAAGTGCAGGACTTCTCAGACATTTTGGCAGGGAGGAAAAAGTAAATTTATCCCTTCTACTCAACATGACAATTTAAGAGCTGCTCTAACATACAAAACTCAAGAAAAATCACAGATAGAAATCAGTACTTTTTCTACAATAGAAAAAAAAAATACCATGCAAATATAATGACCATACTAGTTCTATAACTGCTCAGGTAATTTCCTCTGTAACCCATAACATCATGCACTATGCAAAATTCCTAGATGCTCATAACCAAAATACATTGCTCATAACTACATGTATTTAGAATTATTTTGATACTTGAAAAGGGTATAGGAAATCTCACACTGTGCTGACTCTCAATCTCTTCATGTTTCTGTTGCAAGGCTTGTGAGGCTCTAATGGAATCTCCTATTCCCCACTGGGTTCTTAGCTGTTCTGATCCAGGTCCTTCAAGCCAATTGACTACCTGTCAGTAAGATAAAGATGATGAAAACAAAGTAGCAAATCAATTATACAAAAACTAGTATACACAGAATTTTGTAACACAAGTGGAAATAAAAGTAAGCATATGTTTATATAAAAAACAGATCTTTTTCAGCTCTGTAGAAGTCTTGTTGTTGAATCCATTCACATTCTTCAGTTTTAATAAGCAACTTCTCATTAAGCTTAGCCTGTCAGCTCCATAAAAACAGGTGGCAGCTACAAGATTTTTCATATAGACACTTGTCATTTCATATCTCTTGCCAATGGAAGAGCTCAAAACACAATGATAATGGACCTCTTGTGTTCAAACCAGGATTTTTTTTTGCCCGAGTGCTTACGATGCACAGCTGGATCCAACCTCACACCTGAGAGCTTTCTCCTTTTTTTGTTGAATATACTAACACTCAAGTACAGAATACATACTTATTTCAAAATGAAACTTACACACCAACTTGTTCTATTCAAATAACAGAAACCTGTTACAGAGGTTTTGTGGCCACATCTCATGGAATTTGTCTTTGCAGGGTCACAGCAACAGAACTTTGGACTACAGTATTGTATTTCTTTTATTATTATTATTTTGAAACTAATTTTTTGGATGTAAATATTACTCAAAGCAAAGCAGAATATCTCAAATTTTGTTTTCCTTACACACATTTGAATTATCAGATGATATCTATGGAAAAATTTCCGGATGAATTTTTAAATATCTGGAAAACAGAGATAGCTGCAATGAAACCTAGTGCAGAAGTCACTTACTACTGGAGTCCTGAAGTAAGGAAATGCAGGAATACCTCCAGATTCTGAACCTTAATAAAAAAGCATAGGAAGCCAGCTTCCTCTCGTTAATGTGACTTTTGTTTAAACATCAATCACAAAACAGCTTCACACAGGTTTTCAGGAAACATAATACAATACACAATGTAACCCCATAACCATGAAGACAAATGAAACAGGGACTAATTGGACCATTTTCCTAGTGCTGCTAGACTGCACTGCAACAGTAATCAAGAATAATCATCGTTACAGAAGGCTACTCAATTCACTCCATCTTTCAGTCATTAGGTATCTGCCTTCCCACTGCCCTTGTTTGCCCCATGCAAAGCATTGTTTCAGAGCATGTATTTGTTGCTCCACAAGCATCCTGAGTTTTCCTTGCTTTATCATTTCTAGGACAAATTAAGACCCTACAGTTGCAGGTTCTTTTCGTTTAAAGAGAAACTTCCTGTTGTGCTCAGCACCTCTGCACAGCTGTTACGGGTTAAATATGGAACTGACCTAGAAGTGAAGGGACCCGGATGTCCCCCTCTGAGGTCAGAGTGGCCTGGAACACTTACACATGGAAATGACAGTTCTCATGAAAGCCTGAAGCAGAGTACAAAGCTACTGCTTAGCAGTTGCCCTCTCTGGAGCAACTTTATAAAACTGATTAGTCTGGTAAAAGAGCAAACACATTCTTCCTGTATACTGAAACTCAGTTCACTTGCCAGATAACATCTGTAGTGTACACAGAGCAAACAAGTAACTATTTCAACTACAAATATTGCAAAATGAGGCTGAGTAATGGCAAACAATTCTATTTAAATGCGTTAACAATGTCAGTTTGCCAAAGTGCAATATAAATCACATCTTGTTCAACCACTAAAACTTTAACACAGGAAAAAAATCCCACCTGATTATACCCATAGCTGTGCTGATATGTTCTATATAGGATTATATTAATCTCTCATATATTTTTAATACTTCCAGCTCAATACATCAATAGAAAAAATCTGCTTTTTAGATTTTTTTACAGTAATCGAATTATTATAGAAATTAAAATTATCTCCTCAGTAGATTTCTATTTTCACTGCTAGACATCACAAAATTGATTAGTTTTTATTTTTACCCATATCTACAATGCTGTAAAGTGCAAGTACTTGACTTGCACTCCTCATGCATTAGAAATGCCAATATTGCAAGGTTAAAGTAATTATCTATTCCATTTTCTGCATATTCAAACTATACAGAATCTTAAAAATATAAAATCTAATTTCAAGCAATAAACACAAGAAGAATAAATTAGTTCCATTTCCTTGATTTTCTCTACTGAGACTCTGCTGAGAAAATGTTGAAAGTGCTAATTACATGCCTGTTTCCAAAGGACCAAACCAGTTCATCATGACCTTTAACATGCAATTGATTAGGAAGTTTATATTCACTCTTGTCAGGGTATCTTTGAACTACACAGAGTTTAAGCACTTTAGCTTAGGTTAAATCCTGAAGCATTAGACAAATATAGGAATAAATAACAGCTTATCTTCAGTAACAGGAACTTTAAATGACATGAGCAGGGGAAGATTTTCAACTCTCAAGCAAAGCTGACTCTCAGTCAAAAGTGTCTCACTTGTGAATGTTCCTCTCTTTGCCAGCAGGGCAGGCATTTGCGCCTCCAACAATGCAGCCATGCACTGCCACAGTGCACAGCACAGGGACAGCCCCAAGGAAAGAGAGCACGTTTAGAACAACCTCCACAGAACAGCCTTTGGAAAGTCACTGCAGCAGCCACAATGTGAAGCACTGAGTAAAACCACGCTGACATTTGTGGAGTGATGGGAGGCATGAATGTCTCCCCTCTGATTTCTTAGTTTGCAGAAAGCACAGTCTGGGGCTTGAGCTCAAAGCTCCGCCTCGGAGCATTCAAGAACAACTCCGAGCTTACCTGCATTACCTTCTGCTGAATCTCCTCTAGCTGCGTGCGTTTGCTTCGCTGCCTGCAAACTTCCTGGTAGCGGGTGTACTGCTCTCTGAGGGAGTCCAACAGCTTCATGACCTGTGGCTGAGCCAGCAGCTCATCATCCATCGGAGACCACGAGACCCCTCCGTCAGATCCGTTGAATCGACGCTGTTGTAACTCCGAGAGTAACTCGTGACCTTGAAGAATACATATAATGATGTGGTTAATCTAGATTCAAAGAATAAAACCACAGAAAATTAGTAGTAAGGTTGTCTGCTTTTAAACCATCAATGGTGCATTTTTGCAGCTAATGATCTCTCATGCAGAGCTCTGCTCACAGTTTGTGGGGCTGGATCAATCACAAAACAGAAGAAAAGAAATGTGGTATATTTCAGATATACTAAAGAGATACTGTGACTAACATTCAAATTGACAATAGCACTGACTAATGTAAAGAAAATTGAAAAGCACAATCCTGAGTCTGAAACAACTCTGAAGTATTCTGATTTACTTCAATATGGTAATAGCATCAGAAGTGTTTCTCTCAAACAAATAATGTTCTTATATTGAATGAATGCTCTGGAGGCACTAAAAACCTGGCTATACAATTTCTCTGTCTTTCTGTTTTATAGCAAGTACGACACTTTCATAGAGAGTGTGAAGCTGAACACTATTTTTTTCAATATTTTGTTCTCACTTGTCTTGCCTTTTTCTTCGTGCTCTTACACATCCTGTGAGGGTACAGACTCTCTAGAGTGCAGTGACTTTCATATACACAAAAATAGTATGTTTTCACTATTTAATCTTCAGCTTAAACTGTCTGAAGAACGTTATTGTTGTTTTAAAGTTCTCAGGATGTAAACACCATACTACAAGTAAACTCAGATCATCAATTTGTTCCTCAAAAGCTCATTGAAAAAGGTAAAATAAAACAGTGTTTGGTCACTAAAGAGATGTTGGTGTGAAACTGAAAATGTGCTAGTCGGAGATCATTAGTTCTGCAGGTCTTAAAATGGTAACATGAGAATTCACTAAAAGAAAAAAACCTACTGCTTGAGTAATTGTAATACCTCAAGAAAAATGAGGAAACAAAAGACTAAGTTCAATTGCTATTACTGAGACATTCAAAATGCCAAGGGCTTTGGAGATTGCAGCAAGCAAGTGTAAATTACTCAGCACATACTACTGTGAAATGAAAATGTCTTAAGAATTCTGACACATTTGGCCATACTATAGAACAAACATCCTGGATTTCATCTTTTGTAACCCTACACAGATACGCACAGATAACTGCAGAGCAAACAGACTTAAAGACTTCTACAAGTTTGTTCTACTGGGGTAATTTTGAAATTTTACTGTATTGTTTCAGCAGCAAAGGATTACCATTTTTGCACGTAAAACCATTTTTTTGAACTAAGCTCATATCAAATTCTAAGAACTATATATATGGATTTGGAGCTTGTGAAAAGAACAGTACTTGTAATTATGGAAGACAGAAGGCTTTTATCAAAACCCTCAGTTTGTTCATATCTATCCTTAGGAGATGAAAATTTAATTGGGGAGAGTTTAATTTTTCTTGTTCTCAGCCTTTCAACAGAGCGACTCCAACAGAGAAAGGTTGCCTCTTAAAACTCCCATGATTTAATCACAGAATATGCTGAGTTGGAAAGGAGCCACAAGGATCATCCAGTCCCATGGAAATTATGAAACTTTATAGCACCAAAAATAATACATTACACCATAATTAAGAAAACAGAGAATGCATATAAACTAATGGACTAAGCCATCTGCTTACACAAAACGGAAGTGTTGTTTTGTCCAAAAATCACATTATTAGACAAGGACACAGAGCTAGGCTAAAATCTAGTGACACTGTCTACAGACACTTCAGATTTTAAAAACTTCAAAAGACCAGAGTAAGAAACTATTATTTCACATTTTAACTCAAACCAGTATTATCCCACATCTAGATAAGCTAAAATTTTACATAGAGGGCACGTAAAGCCAGTTGTTCTCTGTGTTAAATATTACATGGGATCCACACATTAGTTTATAGGAGGCTATAAGGTAAAAATTCTAACCACTTGGACTCTGATCACCACCAAACATTATGCATTACTTCTTATTCCAAAAAGGCACTAATTAAAAAAAAATTTCCAGTCCAAATCAATACACTACTATAATTTATCATCAATGGGAAATGCACCCTAAACCAAACATTTTAAAATCCCAAATAATTTTTAGATCCCAAATCATTTAATGGTGAATGGAGAGTCCAAGAAGAGAAGTACGCTTCACTTTTCTGACAGATGACCAGCTCAGAACCAGACTGATGCAAATTGTCAGAATTGTGCTGGAAAATGCTTTCTGTATTGTAACCGTTTGGTGGCTACTGAGATAAATTCATTCTATAAGGCAAGTATATTGACATCAGCTAGAAACAAAGCATTCCCAAAACTAAACACAATAGTTATGGTAATATTGTAAAGATGTTAGTAGGATTATAAAAATATATATTTAAAAAGACATGTTTGGAGTTCTTCCATTTCTTAGCTTCACTTTTTTTAATCCAAAGATTACAGTATCTGATAAGCTTGTTACATTGCAAAGATGGCTAAGGTAACAACTGTGCCCTCTGTGCTTTCACCTGGGGCCTAAAATGAATTATGTCACTTTACTGACCAACATTCTAATTTTTTGACTTACTATACCTGTCTGCAACACCGTCTCAGGATCAACTGATGGAAGGAAGTTCAAATCTATTGATCTTGAAAAAAGTAACAAACATATTATTAAAATTTGTATTACAGTAGCACTAAAAACTTCAGCTAAGGCTAGAACTACCTAATGGTGTTAAAAGACTAGGTTTTTTTCTCACTTAGTGAAGTCCTTACTTTTTCAACTGATTGAATCAAAACACAAGTGGAGGTGCGTGTAATCAGTTAAATGAGCATCAGTCTACACACACGCTTGTGTACTTTGTAGCCTACATTACAAATGTTTAGAATTTCTTTACACATTTCAAAGTATTTAAGGCGTATCATTTTTTCAGTATTTCTTTGAATTCAAATGAAATCTTATAATCCAAAAGCACTGATTTCAAAAAGTGAATCACACACCTCTCTCGCTCTTGTTGAGTTCCTTTATCACTTCCATTGTTAATTAGAGCAAGCTCATCCAGTAAAGATGTTGATTCTTTCGTGAACTTTTCAAATACCTAAATAAGAGGAAGGTTTTAATTTAAGAAAGGAAAATTTTAGGTACCTGTATTGAAGGCATCAGTGCAAATTTATCCAGTAGTTCCATTAGTATACTTCAGTCTCTACACAGTGTAATTATCTCCCACCGTTCAGATGGTAGGGAGGAAACAGAAAATACAAAGTTTTGTTCAGGTTATGGCTCAAGTGTTCAGGGAACACTTAAGAGCACTAAGATTCCTTAGGGAGATAGTAAATATTACACTGAGTAAAATGAATACTGAAAAAAATTTGAGATTTCTGCAAAATCTGTAAGTTCTTATGGACATATTTATTCTACATCTTCACTTAAGCCTTTAGTAATGCTAGAGAATCAAGGCATGTTACACAACTACCACACAGCTTACTTGAAATGATTAAAATAATCAATTTTGTGAAGATTCCAGCTTCTAATCACTATTAAAATGGACTATATTGTAATGAATAACTAAACTAAAATAAAAATATATTATATTATACCGAAAGATTATATAGAAAGAAATATCCTCATCAGTTTCTTTGAACTCAGGGGCTTCTGATCTCAGATAACAATGCCTGTCCAGTCGAGACACTGAGCACTGTTCAGACAATTCCTCTGTACCTGACTTCTGAGGGTTGGTTTTGCTTTTTAACAGAAGTGAGCACAACTGGGTGCCTACGTGACATGCACAGTAACTTTCAGGTCTTTTTGCTGTTACTAAATTATTAATCAATAGCTTGCCAATGAACTTTCCTTAACTTATCTAGGACTACTTAAAATTTCAGGGGAAGGCAGGTGCAGTTGCAACACACCTGGAGATCCTAGATGGAGACACACATTTTAAGAACAGATTACACAGGAAGGGAACATGCTGTGTCAATGAAGATTAAATATTGTTTTGAAAATTATATTTAAATAACTGAAATACAAGTTTCAGTGAAAAAAATATTAAGAACATTCTGGAGAGCTATGCACATCAACAGTTGCTTAAACAATTTGTGCTGATTAATAACTAAAGGGTGTAGTCACTCCTAGACATTTACTGCTTCTTGGTTTACTGGGGAAACTGCACTGACAGAGGTTTTGGTGTAGGACAGCTTAAAGCCTAGCTCTTAGGCCACAGGAACCAAGGCCTAAGAGATAACCCAGGAGGATCCATAGAGTCCAAGTATTTTTTTCCTTGTTTTGGTCTTCTCCTACAGCAGCCAATTTCCCTTTATAGAGACTACAGCATACACTCAGGCTCTTCTGGAGTTAGTGTTACTAAAAGAGCTTCATTTAGGAAATGGTTGGTTCAACAAATTGATTACATTAGCTTTATCATCCCATTAGTAAACACAGTATTACTTATTCACGTCAACAAACTGCACTACTACACGTGACCATTTCCTACATGCATTGTAGTTCCGACAAAAATAAAAATTTCAGGGCTCAAGAAGGAGACATTAAAAAACCCCCAAACCCCAAAACACAGATAACTAACCAGCCTCTTATTCAACCAATCCATGTGATCATAGGTGAGAGTTCCTCCAAAATCTTCTGTTAGCTGGCATGGTTCTATATACCGCGTCAGCTTGTTAGCAGATACTAAAATAACCTGCAACAATAAAATAGGTAACTTGTAGGTAATGCTTATATTTTCCTTAAGTATCTGAGAAGCGTGTCTAAAGATACTGAGCAGATCTTTCTGTGATTCAGATTTTACTGCTAAATGTTTAAATGAAATACAGCTGTTTGCAATTAATGCCGGCCTAAACCAGACAGGTAATTCTGAGGTGCAGTGTGTATCTCATGCATAATCCTGTAAGAGCATCATCTCTACACCTTGTTTATTTACAATGGGAAAAAGAAATGTGTTTCCTGGGTATCTGTTTTCCTGCTGGGAACTGATGCTTTGTGATTAAGTCATATACCCCAAAATCTATTTCTAGTGAATATAGTAGCAGGCTATCATACTGCAAAGCACTTAGTATTTTTACCACTCTCTGGCAATACTTTCAGTCCCAGAAGTGAGTTTGTGCCATAACATTAAAGTGCCTGCATTTACAGTGCAAATATGCTCAGCAAAAGTTGGATCAACCATACTCTTTCCATGAGTAGACAAAAAGTCAAATCTTAGTATGCTTAAAAGCCTAAGTCATTCACCCAGAAGACAAACCTAGTTCATCAGTTACATCAGGGAATACAGGAAAACACAGGTTCACTCTATGTGGAAAGCTAGATTCTTGCTTTCATTTCTGCATTCTAGAGGCTCCTGAATGAGCCTTATTCATATAAGCCTAAACCAAAACTTGGCAGCACAGCTTGCTTTGATGCCTGAAATGCTAAGCCTGGAATAACCCCTGTGGAAAAAAACCCCAAACCAACCTCTCTATGGAAGCAGACATACTGGCAATATATAGCCAGAAAAAAAAAAGGAAAAAAAAAAAAAAAAAAAAAGGAAAGAAAATTGCCATAACCCATCAAATCATTCACATACTCTTGCAGGGCACAAGAATAAGTGGAAAGAGCAAACTGGAAAGAGCCTTCTATTCCAGCTCCATTTTCCTGCAGATACTGAAACTAAAGAATTCAGAGCAGCTCCAAACAAACAGTCTATTATTGCAGAGGAAAACCTTTCAGCAACATCCAAATATACACTATTGTCCTGTACTCTTAATGGTACATAGCTGCTGTAAATGGAATTGGCTAGTAGTTTCTTTAAGTAATGCCAGTAATCAGCCCAAACCCCAGAGGATTCTAGGTCCAAGAAAAAAGAAAAAGAAGCCTTTGTTCTTTCTTTTGGCACACTTTATATTTTAGGTAATTTTTAACATTTATCTCTCTGAGTTCATAAAAAAAGGAGAAAATTAATTTTGATATGGACATTTTGGTATGGAAACTAAAGGAAACAGGGTAGCTGGCTCTCATTACTGAAATACAAGTTCTAAAAAGACCCAAATAGCCTGACAAAACGGATGGACTGTATTGAGACCACTTAATTCAGATTTTTTTTTAAATGAGATCCCTCAGGAAAGAGAGTGGGCATGGAATAGCCCTTGTAAACTTGTACTATGGAGATGTGTTTAGAAAAAAAACTCCTGAAAAAGCAAAACCCGCACAAAAAAATATTTTAGCGAAAAAAGAAAATCCTCTGACAAAAAGGAAACACCCACAAAAGAGATTTGGTCAAAACCAAAATTTTTCACATCTTGTTAGAAAAATTTTGAAAAACAAAAACTTCTGCCTCATTAATGAGCCTTGTTGGAACTTAAGGCATTACTCCCAAACCCATCCACTCTCTAGGTTTCTGATTTAAAAACCACTTCTTTCTTAAACTGTTTATTGACTGTTCACAAGGCTAGCTGCTAAAATCCTGTCTGAACTTTCCAAAATAGGAACAAATATTTGAGTTTTTGACTAGGTTGTGACCGAAATGAAAGTTCCTGAACAGAATTTAGCTCTTGCTCTAAACCTGAAATACCAGCAGTGCTAACCTAACATCCTCTATATGCCTTAAATTAGTAAATTAGCTTTGATATTTTCTAGGTGTCAAAAGCACAATTTGCCTCTCTGAAGCTTCAGAAATAATGTTTTAATCAGCTACTACAGATTGATAGTCCACAAGTACACAGACCAAGAGCTAAAGAAAAAAAAGTTGAAAAATGCAATGTGCACAGTGAGAAGACACTTCTCGTTTACAGATATGAATTCTAATTCAAGCTCAGCAAACTTCTGCTGTCAGATTCCCAAAATGTTTCAAAATCCAATCACAGCAATTGTCTTTGACCTTTTGTAAAAATAAATGTCAAACTACCACTTCCTGAAAAAACTTGTCCCTTACGAATTAGCGTTTCACTTTTGCCTATGATTTTCACCCTTCAACATACTACCACAGGTAAAGATAAGGTAATTTACAGCTGTAAAAATAGAAAGTACCCCATTTGCTTGCAACTGAAATGATTTTTTGTTTTCCTTTTTTTTCCAAGTCGAACTATGTTGATTCCAGAAAAAAATAAAAAACCAGCTTTCTTAATCCAAACTAAAAGCCTTTGGACAGCAGATTATAGCTGGATGTTAAAATGAAGAGCTTAAATTTCCCAAGGGAGAAACAAATAGATCTGGACAGATGGTAAAACAGAAAAAAAAAGTATAAATTATTGAATCCTTTAATCTTTGCTTCCTTTCCCACTTGATCCACCCACTCCTGACAACAGGGACAGCTAATAAGCTGACAGTGGCAGTAGGTTTCTAACATGTCCTGTTTGCTACTGACCAGAGTCATGGACTCATCACCCGAACTCAGTTCTTTTTAAAACCTGGAAGAGCGGTAGCAGCTCTCATCCTTGCTCTACACTCTCGTCAGTAAACTTGCTCTGTACAATATTGGCCTGCTAAAACACTGTGAAAGCCTTTAAAGAAATAACTCAGAACAGCGCTTTGGGAAAAGTAGAAGTGCTGTATTTTATAATGAAATCAAAACAACCTTTGTAAGAACTGTCTAGCAAAAGAAACACAAAGCTAAAAACATGGACTGCAAAGTCTTGTGCCTTAAGCGCAACATTCTGTTTCTCAGGAGTGAAAAAACATTATTTTGACCCATGCAACATGTATCTTTTGTAATAAAAAAGCTTTAAATACTGTTTGCAGTAAGCTGACCTCTCTAAGTCATTTGCTGTTTTCTGCAATTTTCATTGATCATCTACAAGGAGATAGAGGCAGATGCCAAGATGAGAGAGGAATTCTAGATATTCAACAGGACATGTAAAAGTGCCCCCAAAATGTTAAATACATCCATCTGAACTTTCTTTCTTGATGGAAGAAATGAAAAAGCTCTTTCATACAAATGTCACAGAGTCAAACCCAGGAGCTACTTGAAAACCAGACGGTGTAAAATTTCAGTAACAAAGAGCTTTTTCTGAAGTGTGTCATATCAGAGCAGCCACACTACTGAATCTGAAAAGGAGCTACTTTCCAAAAAAGAACAATATATACGTCCCTTGAGACTATATAATTTGTGTAAAGTGTAATCTAAATATGATCTTCATTGCCACAGAACTGTAAAGCAAAGGCTACCTCTTCCTGAGGAGAATAATCCTATTTTTTGATGCTAAATACTATTTCAATCCATTTTTTGTAACATTATTTGATTAAACACTGAGTAGCATAGGGTATTATTTGTTTAATATGGAACACTAATCTCAACAAAAATCCTTTTCTTTAACATTACACCAAGAAACATAAGTTAAATATTTATCTGGCCAGTGCAATAGAAATCTGTCACACTAGAAACCCAAGAGCAGCTGGCAGGACCCAGATAAACACGAAATGAACTGTCGGCTCCACTGCCAGGAACTGCCTCCTTCACTCGTGCTTTTACCCACTCACTCACCTTACCCTCCAGGGCTCACAGTAACTAGCACACTCTCATTTTTACATCCCAGAGAAGAGAAAATAGGCAAAGATTCTGGCATTTTTTTAACACACACTTCTTATGGACAGAATTCAGGACGTGACATAAATGCAAGCTCACATGCTCCAGTTCCACATAGACAATTCCCTGATTTGCCCAAGAACTCCCTGCCTTCCATGTTAAAATAGCAACAGAGGCACATGCAGATGAAAAGAGAGATGCGGTTAAATAACCAATTTTAACTGGAACTCCTATATGCCTTTTTAAGTAAAGGCCATGAAAGCTACAAATTCTGGTGCCTCAGTCTTAAAACACTGAACTGAAAATGGACAAAAATTAGGTACTTCCTACAAAGTGTTATTCATTCTTTATTCTGTGCAGCAATACTCTGCTTATTAGCACGATTCTTAAAAGGTAGATTAGAGACTTGAGATTTTCCAGAGCAGATGCTGCAGAAAAATTACCATAAGAAATTTCTGACACTGTTTACTAGAGAGTTAGAGCTGTCAGCTGCTACAGCAGAAGTGTGAAGCATTTACAACTACTCAGACATTGGACTTCAGGATTATAAAGATCCTTCTGGTATACACTCCAATTTTTTCAACTAATTCCTTGCAGTTTACAGCCTGGTTTTTCCTTTCTCTTTCGCTTTTTTTTTTTAATGCACTTGATTTCTTATCTTCAAATCCTAAGTGAACTTTTAAAATTTTGCTCCCTGATTTCCACAAGGATAAGAACAGCAAGCACACCCTCTTCTTTCCTGCTCCTGACAAACTGATTTTCAAAGTATTAATCTATTATCTAAATCAGGCTCAGAGATGATTTTTCCTCTAAGTTCCTTAAATGAACAGCCTGTGCGAAATAACCCCACCAATCTACACGCAATTTTGCATTGTGTACAAATTTGTACATTTCTTCTATTTTTATGGTATTTTTCTCTTCTAGTTTTGCTTGTTGTCCTCATATGAAAAGCTCACGCTCAAATACAACACACTACATCTACAAAAAGAGAGATTTGTTTCACATCACTATGTAGAGTATATTAATAAAGAGCTCAAAGCAACACCTCCCAACACTCTAAAATACAGCAATTTTTATACTCAAATCCTGCCCTTCAATCTTTTAGAACATTAACAGCATTACGTATTACAGTGTCACACATGCAACATTTCAGCTGAAAGACAGCTTTGTAACAATTAAGGCAACTCTCCTCTTATGAAGCATGGCACAGGACCAGATAAAACTGCTTCAATTAACACATGAACTGGTTGCTAAAACGGGAGGAACAGTTACAGAAAGTTCTGCTGGAGGACAAACAGGAATTGTCCTGAGGCAGGTCCAAAACCAACACTAATACTGACCAGAAATAAAGATATGAACTTTTACTCAGCTGAATCAGCCCACCTCTTTGTACTTATCCACCCAGTACTGTTTGATCTCAGTTCCCACATTTACTTTCAGTGCTTTGCAACTCATCATCACCACATCTCACTCTGAAGCAGAGGATCTCTGCCTTTGAACAGAAAGGAAGACACTGTGATTAATGGCTTCATATGGTAATATTAAGCAAGGTATTCAGAACAGATCAGGTAGCAGGAAATAGGAGGTAGATGTGATGCCCCATTAGAAATCACAGTTACACAGCATTTACTTCAAATAAAATGAGATTACATCCAAGTGAATAAAAAGATTTCATACTTTCATTAACATTTTTAGTTCATAATTATTTCACTGGTGCAAAACCAATCCTGAATTTTCCTAATAGTTACACAAATCTAACCCGTAATCCAAAACGTGAATTGGGTGTTGTTTGTTTTTACTGCCAGTAATGCAAAACTATGCAGCTGTAGATTTGTGCATGAGTTGGAGCCTTCCACAGCCTTATTAGTGCTCTGCACTCATATTTGGAATAGAGGAAAGACACACTACTGTCCCTGACACAAATATTATTTTCAGCCCAGAGAAGGTTGGTAATTTTTACTGAAATGGTTCTCCTGACTGCAACCAAGTAAGTGAAACCAACATATTTAGTTACATAGTTCCAGTGGTCTATGCCAACAATGCCAACATTACTGGCACAGAACATGCTTCATAAAATTACTAAGATTACTGAATTAAAGGATTATGATTTAATGACAGTTAGCCAAACCTTAAAGTGAAACAAAAAATCTTTTTATTATCACAGTCATGTAAAATTATCCCTGCTTTGTTGATACATTTTCTGTAGGCTTTCTGCTTATTTGTCTAAAAATACATTCTAGCTGAGTCATGTTAAAGAAAAACCCAAGAAGAATCTTCCAGAAGACTAACTTCCAAACTAGCAATACCATCATATATACACTAACAACTGCTATATAACATACTTTTATACTGCAACTTCAAAGACTTCCTGAACTTACCCAAGCACTTTATTTACAGGTGTGTAGATGGGAAGAGAGCCTAAATCACCACAGTAGGGACTTCTAAAGAGAGGCTTTACCTTTATTACTGCTGCTCTCTGGTCTCTGACATTTACCTTATACTGTGAAAGATCTGTGTGAAACTGAATATTGCAAATTTAAATCACTTTCTAACCAGCAGCTCTTAAATCATATTTATGAGTACAGATGCTTAGTTCAGAGGCTTTTTAAATTCTCATCTTGGATGTGGGTCCAAACAATAGACTAGTTTGTAAAGGTGAGCACCACTACACTCATGTTTTTGATTAAAGACACTGTGACTGGGCTGCATGCTACATGCCTGTGGTAGCTCAAACAAAATTAGCTTAAAAAAGGAGTGGAAAGTTTGATGCCACAGATAATTTCTAAAAAAACAGGGAAAATCGTGGTTTCCATTAACCTCCCAGACAGATACAACAATGGAACTGCTAACATTAACATGTTGTCTCTTGTACACACTCTGCTTCACAACTCTGAACAGTGTCAGCGTGTATGAGGCAAGGGATCTATAACTTGTTACTGATGTCAAAAGAACTCACAAAATGAGAGAAGATGCATGCAACAGCAACAAGATGCTTGTCAGAATGGTTACAGCTGATAGAGGGACACCATACACCATGGATCTCTACAGTCTATTGGAGAAGTCACGAAAAATTTCACACTAAATCCTGTACAACAGTTTCTTACTCAAAATCCCCACAATATGTATCAAATAGCTTTCTTTCCTTGCTAAGCAAACAATTAGATGCCTTAACATTTCTAAGTTAAGCATATTAAATGAAGAAAGTCTCATTAAAAATAGAAAAAGTTAAAAAGCCACAGTGGTTTGTCAAGGTTATCCACAAAGCATCTGGAATGTAACTATTTTAAAGACACTTTAGTTGTCATCCAATTATACCAGTATTTCAGAAACAGTATTTTTGACTTAAGTACACAAAAGCTCAACATACCTCAAAGCCAAGTCTATCTTTCTCTTTCCAAAAGCAGAAATGTGTAACCTTCTTATCCCAGAATTCATCTGGCTTTACTACACAAACAAGTGACACCTCAGCTGGAACAACATTCTGCAAAACAAATGAAAAAATAAGTAAAACATTCAAGATTAAACCTTCATTTACCACAGAACTGAATTCCACTTAGATTTCATCATCTACACAAGAACTTAAAAATTGCAGACAGAAATTGAAGTCTACTTCATCTACATCACATACTTGCTCCATCCTGCATTGTAACAGATCGCACTAGATTCATAACAAAACTGTCAGAACTGAAAAGAAAACATAAAAGAAAATACTCCCAGTCCTAAGGACAAACCATTACTCTATGCTGTGTTAGTATAGAAAAATGAATTATTGGCTAGATTTAATTTAATTTACAGTATAGCATTAAAAAGAAGAAGAAATATTAAAAACAAAGCCTTCCACCAATGTTAGCCTCTGTGTAGAAGGAAACCATAATCATAAAGTTAGGAAAGAATTGTATATTTGTTATCAGATCATATGTCAAGATTATATCCTATTACTTCACTAGTACATACTGCTTAGACTAGAATGAAAAGGCTGAATATTGACATTTCAACATATTAATTCATTAAAATATTAAAAAAATTAAAACATTAAATTAAAAAAATTAAATTAAAATTAAATTAAAAATTAAATTAAAAATTAAATTAAAAAATTAAAAACATTTCTCAATCTAAATCAGTAATTTCATCTACCAAGCTGATTTTATGTTGTCACACTGAATGTATATCAAGGAACAAAGACTCTTGATTACTCTAAACTCATCAGCTATAGCAATAAGTAAAAGTTAAATAATCAGAGTAGTGATATAAAGGTGACACAATCCATGGGATTTCTCCTTAAGTACCTAAATTTATTTATAAAAATTTAATTCCAGAGAAGTTAAGTAAATCAGCAACAAAGAACCCCAATTCATTCTTGCACTATTTTAATGAATATGCAAAAACTACTTAGAAGTAGACAATATTTTGAACACACAAGTGTTTTCGAGAACTACATACGATGAAGTGGACAGAAATCTCATGTGACCTGCACAGGTGATCAATTCACACAGGAAAATCTTTATTGTTTCCTTCTCAAACTCAAGATACAGATGTGCAAGTCATGTTTCCGCAAGCTTTGCATAGGCAGGATAAGTGCTGCCAGGAAGCCAGGGCAGTAAGAGCGTGGGTGAAGAGCTGACCTTCCCCACTAGCTGCAGTTCCCACTGAACCTCACAACCACTCTGTGGCTGAAGCAAAACCCAGTCAAGATCGTAATCTGAACACAAGGGATTCAAATACTGTAACTCTATTAGTAGGAAAACAATCCTAGTCAAGAACAGGTGAAAGACACCTTGACACAGACTTCAAACCCCAGAAGCAACAATGACCCAGCAGG
>VXBT01012252.1:919559-939154 GCA_013400235.1 Oriolus oriolus | reverse complement strand
GCAAAAAAAAAAAAAAAAAAAAAGGAAATTATTTGTATTTGACATACTTACTGAGGCTTCACCTGATAGGAAAACTGCTCCAATAAAGAGGAATCATCTGTGCAGTAAGAAAGGCAGTAGTCCAAGTGTTCTAATGCATTGGAAATACTGTATCTCACATTTTCTTTGACCACTGAGACCAGAAAATAATCTATACTGTTCAGCACAAATAAGATTCTATTGAAAGCCCACAGTTCTGAGGAGTTAAAATAATATTTTCTTAGAATTCTTTTCTATTGGAAATTGTCACTTTTCTCCTTCTCCTACTTTTTGTAGTATTCAGAACATAATTTGTGATTGGAATTATGATCCACAACAAAGTCAACTATATCATACTGCAAAGGAAACCAGGTAGTACAGCATATATTGCATCAAAACCTGCTCAGCTGCAATTTCTGTCACCTGCAGCCCTGCACACATTCCTACTGCTCACAGCTGGTGATGCCAGGAGCATATTTCTGTATTTTTTGACTAAAACTCTGTTTTCCAAAAAGGTCTATAACTGTGCGTTCTCAGTATATAAAGAATTTGCCTCTCATTTGAGTGAGCTGTACCATCTGCTTTTCAGAATTTCTTCCTGCACAGAACTCTTGTCACAGAATGACATTATAAGGAAATTACTGCCTCTATGATAACACAGCCATTTGGTTCACATCGATAAAACTGATCGATCAACTATGAATGTATAAATATTTATTTACCTGTAGCATTAACACAACTGTCTTTACCACGTTCCACTGAGATTTTCTGCCATCCACTATCACAGTGAATCCTCGGGCTTTACACTTCTCACTAAAATAAGAAAAACACTTAGGAAACATAAAATTCACTCTAACAAGTGTCATATCACAACAACTTTGGATTTCAAGCGTCCTTTAAAATACAACTACATAGCTTTTTTCCTTATAGAAACACTGTCTTATAAACCTTAAGTTTACTCATTTATAAAATAACTTTCAATTTTAATGCTCCAGCATATTATTAGACATTACAAATCAAAATTTTTCAGTAACACTGAAGTATATCTCGTAATACAAGTATTTCTTTAAACTGTACCAAGGTCTCATAACCATCAACTTCACAAAATCCTCAGAAAAGAGATCAATCTACAGTGTCATAAGGAAGACAAAGGGATGTCAGTTTTCCCAAGGTTACTTCTGAATTGGCACAGATTGAGAATACGTATCACTTTCTGCACGTCCAAAAAGGAAACCATCTAAACATGCTTAGATTTCTATCCGGAACAAGTAAACTAGGAACTGCAGTGAGAAAAAGCCTCTACAGGACACAAGCTTTGCGTACAGATCAACAAGACGCACTATTTCAGACTGACATCACCTCTTTTTTTTCTAACAAGGTTTGAGTCTGTGCATACTACAAAAAAAAAAAAAACCCAAACAACCCCCCTCCAAAAACACACAAAACCAAACACAGCCCCACAAAAAGCCACTCTAAAAAACCCCCCCAGGAAAACCTGCTGATAACAGTTAGCTGCAAAGCTGAAAGTTCAAAGGTACTTCAGCTCAAACAAAAAATGGCAGAAAACAGTGAAAACTTCCCTCGCTCTCTGTGCATTTTCACAGACCTCTCCAGCTCATTTCTGACTGAAGCTGGCATCAAGGTGCTCACAACAACAGCTGGATAATGTTGAGTGGCGGCAGCAATCTCTGGATATCACCAATAGCTAGGAAGTGTTACCTTCTCATGACCAGCACAGGAGCACCCAGAAGAGGACTTGCAAGTGAACCCATGTTTTAACTTTAGTTACCACACTAGATATGTCCCAGGTTGAAATTCTTGTGTTGGCAAAGTTATAAGTACATAAAATCCATGACATTTACATGAGGTAGGAAAGCATTACGTAATCTTTCCCAAATTTGCAATTACAAAACAAAGCTACTTCTGTGATCTCCTGAGCTTAAAAAAAACAAAGCATGTAACAGTAAGCATTATGGTTCATAACTGTAATTTATTTCATGTTTAAGCTGAGCTTCTTCCTCACGTATGGGTGGAAGACAAATTCATGCTGGAGTTAAAAAAAAAAAAAAGGGGGGGGGAAAAGGCACTTTGCTAGTCTATTTAGGAAAAAGTAATTACAAAGTTGGCTGCCAGTCCATGAATGCTTTTGGTTTTAAGGAACCTCTAAAATCACCCACATGACTTTTCTGGAAGCAGTCTGAACATTTACGCTTCATGAGTGCCATGTTTAATCAAAATCAACTCAAAAGGCACACTACTACTGCTTTTAAGAATAAGGTGAAGAGTGTTACTACAGCATCTTGAGACACGACTTCCTTAGGCTTACTGGAATCTAGCGGTATCAGCATCTGCTCCTCTGCTATTAAATCTATTAAAAACCCCCAAACCCAACAAAACACACAACCAATCAAATTCAGAAGTGACCTACCACTTCTAAAAAGTTCAGCCAATGCAAATGTTTGTATGCAAGTTAAAATAAAAAATAAAAAGCTTGGTGACTTGAGCCACAAGAGAGAGAATACAACAAAGGAAGCAAACTAGTATGAACAGGCAACAGCATAACATTGCCACTTTTATTCTTCTTCAGTTCTCAACAGACCTCTTCAGCATTTGAGAATTTTAAATTCCATTAAAGAAGGGCGTAACAGTAGACTTAAACACTAGGAATAAGTTGTCTGAAGTTTTAGGATGGCTTCACACACATACTCCAAAGAAATTCTACCCAAGACACTTTAAGCAGTTATGCCTCTCAAATTTTGGACACAGCCAGCCATCCACACTAGACTGCAGATCTCAAACCAGTTGTAGTTACATCATGTATCATGCACAACTGAATTAAAAGTTAAACGTATTAGGTTACCTTACACATAGAACTTGGGGAAAAAAGCAGTATTAATGTTGCTTGGACAGCTATCTGGGTTTGGACAGTATCCCTCCCCTCAGCCCTCTTTTTCCCAAACATTGTTCAGCAAGCCTTTCCAGAACAAAAAAGAGAAGCGCTTAGGCCAAAAAGTTTGTATTTCCCACTGAAAAACAACATGCAAACCAAAACGACAATGATTTTTCCATACTGCCACCAGAGAAGAGGTCATTTTTTCCACAACTGAAAAACAGAACATTAAATGTGGGAACACTGACTTCATTTTCAAACAGATTTCCCAGTTTCTACTGAGTACAAAGAGTGCTTTGCTGCAGCTTTTAGACAGTTATTGTTACACTAATATATGTAAAGACATACATCAGGATGAGACTGTGGAATAATGAGTGCTTACTAGAACAAGAATGCCTGCATCTGTTCCATAAATACGGCCAAGTCCTTATGTCAGTGATAGGACTTGTGTGGATGACCATTTGGTATTTCATCACTTTACAAAAGACAACAAGCTGCTCGAAAAACCCGAAAACTTACACAACTAAAATGTTGTGCAGTATACCCATATACCTACTGATGTTGTGCTTTTAAGTAATTTATATTAATTCTTTACTTCTCTCTCACCAATCAGAATTTTTTTAAGTCTTATCTACCAAAACAATCACAACATTGGATCCTTTAACTTTGTTTTGTGAACATTTATAGATTACAATATGCAAAGTACACTGGATAACTTTAGTTATGCCATTGTTGTTCCGTTTCCAGAAGTAAAATGTGAAAAGATGCAAAAGCAAGCATTTATCTAAGAATGTAACTACTTTTCTTCGTAAAGTAGTGGAACAAGAGAAAAAAAATATTATGATCAATAATAAAAAAGATAAATCCCTGGATCTCAAGAAAATAGAAATGCAAGTAACTAAGGCAGGACCAAAAACTGTCACTATAAGCTTGCAGTGGCAAATGCACAGAACTTCAACAACAACGATTTTACAGCAAGCTATGGATGACAGGGTACTCAAGTTGTCATTCAGCACATTTAAGCAGTACCTTAACTTTAAACACGAGTTGCTCGTTAACTGCAGTAAGACTGCATATTTTTAAACTCAGTGCACACTGAAGCCCTACAAGCTACAAAGCTTAGGCACGTAGCACAGAAAGGGCAATGGGCAATGCTGCCTTTGCAAGCTCAGGAGTTTGATTGGAATGGGTCATTAATTTACTTAGCAATTTAAGTGCATTGTCATTAAAAAGAAATTATGAAAAAAGCTATCCCAAGAAAGGAGGACATAAAGACATAAAAGGACATAGACAATCCCTTAGCTTATTGGGATGTGTGTTTCTAAGTCAGAGAGTATCACATTCTAAACAAAAATTTATATAAAAGTAATTTAGTATAAAAGAGCAAATAAAATTAAAAACAATAGAAAGATCCCTTCTACAATTGGAAAAAAAACCCCAAACCAGCTCTGAATAGAATGCCTTCCAAATCACCTTGGTATACTTAGAAGATAGTCTAGTGTGACACTCAGCTCATCCATACTCGTCTGTTCAAGGCATAATGGAATTGTCAGAATGAGGCCACTTCTCCTGTCCTTCCCTCCTGTTTCAGAAAGAAGAAGTAATTACAAAGTTAATGTGACGATGTTTAAGCAGAAGAAACACTTTGCAGTTAAGTGGTCTCAAACTTCATCATAAAAGCAATCTTAGAAGTTGCTGTGAAAACCTCAACTGACATTTCACCTCTCAGCTGTGAAGATTCATGCACCACGTGGATATTTAAAATATCACCAGGGCATCAAAGCACAGCCCACATCCAAAGCTGTCACAATTTTTCATCTAATAGTTTCAATATAAACAACATAAATCAAGTGTTCCACATGCATTATTTTTGCATTTCTAGATTATATTATTAAAAAGCATCTCCTAGACCTTCTACACTACCAGCCTATCAGAAACCTAGCCAGCTCCTCAGCTGAGCATGTACCAACTGGAGCTCCTAGAAAAGGAGGACTTTCCTAGTCCAACTGACTACTAAAGGAGGATCTTGTACCATATAGGCTGCCCATGGCACATACTCTAAATTGGCAGTTCATTCAAACACAGAACAATTTCTAGACCTACTTACAAATAGGTAACAGTCACCTCATGATTAAGATAAATATTTTCGACCACTTGCCTTAATCTTCATATGCATTTTCAAACCTCTCTGGTAAAAGTTATACAAACAATATTAGAAATAGTAAATTTTAATACATTATCTATTTTATTAAGGAAAAAACCACAACACACCTAAGCACATGTAGGAGTCAATTACTAAACAATCTTCTTCATATTTTAGAAAAAACTGTACAAGGACAGCTATAATCACAGGTTTATTTGAGTGAAAATGAAGCCAAGTAAATTTCCATAATCTGAGAAACAACATCTTTGTTCTCAAACTGTGTTATTTACACGGCTAAAGCAATTACATTATGCCTTTGCTTCATAAAGTTCTTCAACAGAACTGAAGTTCTATCTAATCAGTAAGAACGAGTTTTTACAGAATAGTAACAGCCATGCAGAAGTAAGAAAAGCACACAAGCACAGTAATGCTTGCAGACTCATACAGATATGTTGATATAATTTGATAAGAATTCTCCTCATCCATGAGGTGTAGGCAAGATAATGAACAAACACTATTTACACAACATATGTTGGAATCTTAACTGCAACAGGCTTTTTTCCTTGTTTCCAAAGATGTGGAAACTTTCTAAATTTGGAGTTTTAAAGATCCACTGATACATAGATATTTTCCACATTTTCATAAAGGACCTACTGCTTTCAGTGATCCACTGCAGTAGTTATGTTCCCCTCCCTTCCTCCCTTTTGGGAAAGAACTGCTGCTGGAAAACAGCAACACACTTTTCAGTAACTTCTAAACTGAAGAATTGAAGAGTGGTGCTGTATGAGAAAGGACAAATGGACAGATGCTTCTTGCAGAAACAATTTAAAGCAACAGTTATTTACAGACTGCCCACCCTTCTGTTTCTGAATGGCAGAAAGCCTGAAAATTGGAGTGAGGAAGCAGAGAAAAATGAAAAATACTTGCATTTAAACAGCATTTGCTAAACTGACTAAACAAAACACAATCCAAATCCCAGAAATATAATCTCCTGACATCTCACAAAAAGACCACAATAATTATCTAAATTATTATTTCATTACAAGTCATCTTGTGTAACAACTGACAGGTTTTTCCCCCAGCTTGTAAACACTGCTAAGGAAAGCAACTGAGAGCATCACAAAAAAAAAAAAATATGGAAGTTTTTAGTTCATTTTGCACCAAAGTAGCTGTTCAAGGCTTTTGGTTGGCTTAGGAACTTGCCTTTTCTTCTGTGCTATGTGTAATGACCTATCAACATGAAAGCCACACAGCCATGGATTTCCATTAGAAAATACTGTTTTGCTTCCAGAAAAAGGCAGGATCAACAGTATTTGTACCAATTTAACTCAAAAATGACAAGAGACTTCAGCACTTAAACACTGCAGAACACTTGCCTAAAATATTATTCTTCTGAGTATATATTTTTAATCAGTAATATATTTTTATTTATGAAACTATATGGAGAAAAATTGATGTAAAGAGACATGATGAACTGATCTGTGTCAAGTTCCTTTACTCACACTGAAGAATGCTAAAAAACCCTGCTGCATCAAGCTTTACCATTCATTAAATTAAAGCACCCATTAATACTAATCAATTCCAAAAAGATCAAACCTACTTAGAACTACATAGGTCCAAAAAGGTTCCTAGCATTTAAAATGCCACTCAGTAAATTACCTTCCACTAAGAATGTCTGTATTTCAAAATGGATCAGGCAGCTTTAATAGCAATTTGAAAATGCACTCTAGTTAATGAGAATATCCCCTTGCAATATAATGCTGAACAACAACTTACTACACATCTGCTGTTACTATGGAAGAACTGTCCCAGGCTTTAATGTGAGTTGAGTCTTAGGGGTTTGATTGTTTTTAAACAGGAACTGTTAGATTTGCAATTGCTGGGTACAGTGGGCAAATTCAAAGCAAAATAAATTCCATTAACAGAAAAAACCCAGGGTTCACTTCTCAGGTGACAGGAGCAGGCTAAACTAGACTAGCTAAAAAAATAAACTAAAATAAACTAAATGAGAAGAATATTTATGGCAGCACTTGTCAGTTTTTGAAGTTGACAAGTGTTCTGTAAGCTACCTACCTACACTAGATCAGACAATCAAACACCAAGAACTAACACCGCTATCTATGACAGCAGTGAAACCAGCAGGAGAATGGCATTCACCATTTGAAGTATTCTTTTTTCTTTTTTTTTTTTCTGCCAGAGGGAGGAGAAAAAGGAGAAAAGTCAAGGTAAGATTCAAGAAGTTTTAATAAATACAATGATAATTACAGCCTTCCCTGAATTAACTACTTGGCAATAACCAAACTGTTGCAATGCATGGCTAATTCTGTGTCCACATGTTTCTATGTTGGAGAAAAGACAGGCGAAAAGGAAGGAAAAATTTTGTATGGAAAATCCTGAAAACATTCACTCTGTATTTCTAAAACCACAAAAAAACCAAACTACCAAGGATTATTTTTGGATGTCTACTAAATCATGATTTTCTGACACATCGACCGAATCTTCCTAATAACTTTGTGGGTTGAGCTACAGGCTAGAGCAAAACCAAGTCCTAAACACCAACACCAACAGCTTGGCTACTAGATAAAAAGTTCCAGAGATTCTTTTGGAATATGACAAAGCACTAACCAACAATATATTTCTATTAAATACATCCAGCAAATACAAATAACCAACTTAAATATCCCATCCAAATTATGCAGGGAGGAACCAGGTGAGGAAAACTGAAAGCATACCTGAAAGAAAAGCCAACTTTTTCTTCAGAATGGGTAATATTACTGACGCTTCCATTCTACCTCAGATGTTTTTCGCAGCTCTGAAACACAAGAAGTCGTAGCTGTCAAGCACGGGTAATCAATTACGGTGTTTCACAGTGTTACGCTTCCATATTCTTCTGAAGAAAGCACAGAACACTGTAACCAAAATCTAAAATACTGTAAAAACTTAAGAAAAAACATAACTGTAGATGTTTATCCATAAAAATATTTAATTAAAGATTTCTTTCTCCTCATTAGGGGAGAACAAACAGTCCAACCACAAAAACCAAAGCAGAATCTCAACCAAGGACAACAGGATAATTTATATAAAATCCCACTTCCCAACCCTATTAAACTACAATTAATTTACAGGTAGGTCATCTGTTTGCTCATTCAGATGTAAAATAAATGCAAATAAGATTGCACTTTTGCACAGTTTGCCTCATATTACCAAGAATATAATAATTATCTAAATATGTTATGCTACACTGATGTCAGGACACTGCCATTACCCTGCCATTAGCAGAGCTTCAGCTGAAGAAAAACATCCAACAGCCCAAATAACGATGTCGTAACTATAACCTATACCTGGAAATGCTTCTGCTTCTTTTGCCTCTTCCTTACCCTCATGCAGTTTTTTATTGCATTGTGGACTGCAATTCACCATGACGAAGCTTTTTTGCTTCATTGACAAATCCACAGGATGCCTGAACTGCACCCTCCTCTTCCACCCTACACAAAGTAGCAACTGGCATCTGCTTGTAGCTTTCTGAGGTCGTACTTCCACAGATCAATCTGCATAATTAAAAAACCTAATTCTGCACAGAAATATGCAGTTCAAGATACATGCCAGTATCCAGTCAAAATAAAAACAGATAAAAATTTTTTTTTTTCTTCATTCCAGGACCAGGGCTTCAGACTGCAACCTGGAATTCTCCCTCTAGATACTTCAGGATGCACACAGAACTTTTTTCCCTGGCATGGGGGAAGTTAACCGAATAAAAACTATAAATGATATAGGGGGGGAAAAAAAAAAACCAACAACAAATCCAGAGAAATCCAAATAGCCTGAGCTACAAGAGTTATTACTTTTCATGTAAAAAGAATGAGCTTCATAACAAACAGAAAAAGAATTATCATATTATTATGAAACAGAAAAAAGCATTTCAACAGCTTTTTACTGTCTCTTCCTGTTCCAATGTCTGATGTGTCACAATGTTCATTCCCATCTCTTATCCCAAAATCTCCATACTGAACTGTAATTTTTGCCAATTATATAAAATTCACACTTCACGTATTACAGAAGGAAACAAACAACTTTCAGTTCTCTCAGGAAACTGAGTCCCATGACAGCCTGCACTTTGAACAATTACTCAAAAAAGCATCCTATTAAAGTTTCCTGTATGCTTTAGACAAAAACTTGTAGCTATTTGTTGCATAAACCACAAAATTCGAGAATTACTCAAGTAGTCATTTTTTCCTCTCAAACCACTTTGTGTAAGCTTTTCAACTTTGGCAGTTCTCTTTATTTTTTTTTTTTTTCAAGATGTGGAATACATACCTGAATGATCTTCCCCCTCCTCCCCAAGTTATATTTCCAAATTATTACAAATGCCTCTTCATTATAATCAATAAATGAAGTTCAAACCTACATACACTTCATTATCTCCATACTTTCACACAGGAACAAAAGTCTGCATCAGCTTACTGACTCCAGGGAACATGTTTCTCTGCTGTTCTGAAAAGACCTATTTTATTTAATATGAAAGCATCGCTTGGCTTTCTGCCACAGTAGGGGCACTGTCCATGGATCAAAATAGTTCTTTTATTCAGTATTTCCTGGAACCAAAGGAAGCATTCTGTTCAGAGTGGAGGGAGGTGAGTCAGACCAATTAGAACAACTGCTGATAATTCCAAACACCTAGCCTTTGTTTCAGAAACTCCTGAAGTTTACAATTACCTCTCTTCCGTGAGAGCAAGAAGAAAACTCTCATCAGAGCAGGTTATCAGAACATTATCAGAAAAAAAAAAATCTTCACATTTAAAAAACAGGCTTAGTGCCCTTCTCAATTTTTGACCATCCACAGAATTTTCTCCATCCAGAGAATCTCAGGATGAATTAAACTAAGTGTCCTTTTTTAATATTGGAAAGTGAAACAATTTCAAGACAGCTGGCATCTACTTTCCAATGGGAGCTACTAAAGGTGTTTTGAAAAGGTACACTGCTTAAAAGCAGATGTAAATGTATTTTGACCTACTAAATACATGTAAAATCTTCAATTTGATGGAAGAAGACAAAATGACAGGCTCTTAAAATTGCCCATCATGCTTTCGATTTAGCATGAGGAAAGAATGATTTGTTGCTCAATACTGTACCACTATTTAGCTGAAAGAAACAGATTCAGTGTCTATGCATCAATAAAAAACCCATTTGATTTCATTAAACACAGAAAAGCTACAGAAGAAAAACAAGAGCACTGAAAAGAAGAGACTTCATGTGAGGAAACTGAAATACTTCAGGAAGCTGCATTTTATCACTTCCAAATAAAAAGACACAACTTTTATATGCTGAAACATTACAGAGAGTAAACAAATTAAAGAGGTTAAATGTGTTTGTTGAATTTCTAGAGTGCTGTATGCCCACCTGCAATCTACTTTGCCATAACACCATAAAATGCCATATACCAAACTGTAAAACTTGTAGTTCTTTTATTTAACATGCTTCCTGAACACATTCAATACACATTGAAAAACCTCACTAAACTTGTTTAGAATGATACAGGCTTTCAGGTTATTCAATTAATATAGCAATGCCAGTCTCCAACAATGAGTTCATTCTTTTGAAGATTTCCACAGGTAGGTGGCAAATTCGCCTAATACTTTTATTTAAAACCTAAATATTTGAAAGGCATTCCAGTGATATAGAAAACTCTTTCAATCCCCTTGACAAGCAGAAACTAATACTGTTTGTGGAGAAAATTCTCTTACATACAAACTTGGATGAAATATGTATACATTAAGGAGAGGATGGGAAGTTGGGGAAATAGTAAACAAATAGTTAGAAAAAATTACAGAACAGGTAAAAATACAAACGATATTTCAGGCTGCACTCCAATGTGAAATCAAATCACAATTTGGTAGGATGCATCCTCTATCACTTCTAGACTCTGGAACTACTGTAAATTACATTGTTTTACTCCACACATCTAACATTTCAGAAGTTCTTCCAAAAACAAAAAAAAAAACCAAAACCAAACAAACACACCAAAAAAAAACAAACCAAAAAAAACCCATCCAAAAATCAAAAAATCTCACACAGTTAAGTACTACGTGTAATTCATCAGAGTGCAAAATTTCTGATGAATGGAAAATATCACCTGCATTTTGTGCTATCCATCTTCATTGTCATCGAATTAAAAAATTAAGAAACAATGTCCAGACACCATTTAAAACCATTGTAAAAGCCTATTAAAGATGAGGGAAGAGGGACAAGTACACTAGACAACTGGAAGTAAGATGTCAGAGGGAAGCTGTCCTGCAAGTAACAGGTGTTTGCTTTCTAAGCAACCCAGTGGAAACCACTGGTCAAAAACATTAACAATCAAAACAAATTCAGGCTTAATGAGAATTAATATTAATACGTTTATTCATGTTTGTTAGACCTGAAACCTTTAATACTCTCAGTACATGGTGCAAGGTCTTGAAATGGGTTAGTCTGCATGTGAGCATCTGTTGCAAGTTTCAAAGAATGAGTACTTTCTTCATTCCTTTAGCATGTATCTCACAAGAGCATGTAGCTGGTCTGTTAAGCACAGGACTACAAGTAAGAAAAAAAAATCTGGTTTCTATTCCCTGTTCTGCTATGAAATATACATATGGCTTTCAGCAAGTCATTTATCCTTTTTAGTCTCCATTCAGTTCCTCTGTCTAATTCTCTTTTTACAAGAGTATTGTGATGTTTAATTCATTAATGTTTTTGAAGACTTCAGAGATTAGAAGGAGCTCCATAAATCTGCCTATAAATAACCAAGGAGCAGATGGGCAGCTACATTCAAAACTGTAGCAGCTTGCAAGTCCAGGCAGAAACAATAGCACAAATAACAATAGACATTCTGAAGTACCAAAGGAAAAAAGCCTCAAATCATATAGAATGAAAACACTTTTTCTTTTAGATCAACTTTTGAATTGCAGACCTTCAAAATTAACATCTTCATTCTCTGAAGCCAGCATGCAGGCTTTTTCAAATGCTAACTTCAACCCACAAAGCATTACCCTCTTTTTCCCTGAATCAGCTTAAAACAAGTTCATCTGTTCCACACAGAAATAAAATCCATGTGTAAAAGACAGGGAGAAAGCTGAGTATCACAATTATGAATGTAGATTATTATTTCACCTCCCTTTAAAGCTACGTTAAAGGATGTCATCTCTCCCACAGCAAAGTTGCACAGAGAGAACACAAACGAAGGTGTCTCCAGGGCTGATGCCCCAGGGTAATTTGAGCAGCACAAACTTGCCCTAAAAATAGAAAAAGGCTGTAAATATTTATTAGTTAATGCTGTCTTCAATTAAAAAGCACCTGGAACTCAGCTACTCAGCTGGACAGTTTCAAAATAACAATAAAACCTGACAGATGAACATCAGCTTACGTACACGAATGCAGTGTTTGGTTTTTACTCTTGAAGGTGTTATGAGCAGCACTAATAAATATTTAACATTAGAGCCCTCAGGAGAAAAGGTAACTCCAGATATCTAAGGAAGATCAAATTTTTTGCTTTTTCAACCACTTTCATATTTTTAATTCTTTTACTATCTGTAAAAACTATCCAGAAAAAACCCACAAAAGTTTCATACTATGTCTGAGGTTGTACACAACAAAAATATTCCTGATCTTCTGTAACCTGCTAATTCACACTGAAGAAATCAGAAAATAAAAAACACAGACTGAGTAATTTCATGAGTATGTAAGCTGCTTTAATTTCAAAGCAAGATGCGACCATACAATGCCATTTCCATTACACATGCACTGTTAGTACTCTAACTCAGCAACTGCCATGGCAGTTCAATGGACAGACTGAAAATGTGCTCTGACTTGGGTTAAAGCTGAGGTTAACAGTGTGCTAGGCCATGATCCAAAAGCACATTGTCACAGCCACAACAGATTTAAGCTCGGAAAAACTCCAATTCCATACCATTCTCACCTGAAGGTTCAAATCTTAACTTGTCTTCTAACTAAAGCTAATAACAGATTTCAGAAGAACTGTCTGTTAAGTACTTCCTTTATTTAACCCATCTTCCATATTAATTTCCCACCCTTTTTCAACCCCTCAACAATTCTGAGAACAGTGAAATACAAACGTGAGCAACAAAAGGAAGTGATGAGCAATATAATGAATAGCAAACCAGCAAATGGAGAACAAGTGAGTAAGAGGTTATGCCATCTGAGAAGAAAAAGACATTGTGTGTCTGAGCTCTAACTTTGATCACAGTCAACTATTCATTTCACACAACGGCAGAGCTTTTCCTCCGACTACAAGCAAGTGACAGAGGGGAAAAAAGGAAGAGTACCAAGCACAGAAACAATGTAGCTAGGGATGCACAGTAACACCTGCATGTACAGCTGTGAAACACAGTACCAACACCTCCGTCTTTCCATACAACAAGGCCAGCCACAGGATACTGTGCAGCAATGAGCACACTCTCAAAGAACAGCGCTCCTTGGACTCGCTGGCCATGTTCACAGAGCAAACTCGCCCGACCCAAAGGTACACATGCAGACCTTCATAACGATGCTACAACACGTGACATCAAAGATGACAGCTTGCTAGAGTTTCCTACCCTTTCCAGCCTCAGTTCAAGCCAAACACACGGTCTGTGTTAAGTTACAGCAGTTTTCAGGCCTCTTTAACCTAGAATAGTAGAGAAAATAAGCCACAGGTTTTGGATGCATCTTCACATTCCCTTATCTGCCACATTTTTACAGTGAGAGACATCATCTACCTTCCTGCAGAACCCCACAGCTTGTGCCCAGCAACAGAAGACCAACCTACCTCACACCCTCCTGCCCTTACAACAGGCAGCCAAACCAGCAGAAGTTGCAGTCATCTGCTATAGTCCCATCTCACTTAACAC
Source organism: Oriolus oriolus (assembly GCA_013400235.1). Taxonomy (NCBI): domain Eukaryota; kingdom Metazoa; phylum Chordata; class Aves; order Passeriformes; family Corvidae; genus Oriolus; species Oriolus oriolus. The sequence goes on along the minus strand of VXBT01012252.1, from coordinate 925,221 downwards.
TCTCAAGTGACCACAGAATACATAAAATTATGTAAATTCAGAGCCTGCTTCTTCCACCACTTTCTACATAGCAACATGTCAATTGAAATGCTATGTTCAAAGCATATCCAAGACATTTTTTCTTCCTCATCGCACTTTACTAAAACTCATTAAAAGAAAATTCTTCTTTTCAGGTCTTAAAATTTTCCTTAGTCAGAAGTCACATGGAAATAGTACAGAATCACATGGATTGCAAATTCTACCACAGAAATACATTGTGAGGTTAGGGAGAAGAAAAATAACCTACAAATAGTAAAATAAAATTACGAACTCCTCTCTTAGCTCCCTCTTCTTTAAAAAAAAAACAACCAAACACATAAAAACCCCAACAAACAAGAACATAACCAAAACCAACACATAAGTGCTTGGAAAAATGAATACCTTATCACCAGTTCTTTAAGGAACTGTCCAAAACCAGTTTGTGATGAAAGATCAGAAAGCTCCTATGGCTTCAGTACTTCATAAAATGAACTACGACAGTGGGTGGAATGGGATTGGACAATCCAGGCCATGGGCAGCCAAGTCAAAAGACAAAGTGAAAAGACAAACAGCTTTACAGATGAGTGCAACTGTTGGCAGTCCGAAACAAATGAAAAACACTTTCCTCTGGGGTGCAAGATTAGAACTTCTTGTTCTTTCTGCAACACTTATATAAGAAAACAATTTACTACTTCATAACAATACACATATTTGGCACTGGTTACAAGTGCATGTGGCTCCGGGCCTCAGGATTCAATTCCCAGCTCAGTATACTGACACTCAACTGAGTGGAAGCAAAAAGAAATGTTCCCCTACACCAAAAGCCATCTCAAGTAGCAGGGTTATGAAAGGGAAAGGTACTGTTTCAAAGGGTAAGGCAGGTAGGATGTGTAGACAAAAGTGCAGCAGACACAAAAGCAGTCATCTTTTTGGAGTGGAGAAAACTGACCAAAACAAGATGACAATGAAGAAGGGGCTACTAAAAAGTCTATTTACAGATCCCTAAAACTCTGGGTTTGATACCTCACCAAAAGTTACCAGCTCAAGAGTAAGATTTTGTGTGGCCCTTGAAACACCCTGAACAATTTCCACTGCATTAAAAAAAAAGTTAAAAAATTACAGTTGTGTGTTCCCCCATCCTCACTGCACAAAACACAAGGTATCCGTGATGAGGGTAATAATCAAAATCCCTTCAATAAGAAATAAGTAACTTGAAAATTTTGCTAATGTGAACCAAACATGAAAGTACAAGAGATTGAGATATACCAGATCTGGTAAATAAATACCTTGTTCACATATTTTAGAAATCCATGAATTCACTGCTCTACAAAGTAAAAATAATTATCTAAGATGTCCTTAAATTATTGGGCGCAGGAGAACTAAATTTTAACTTTCATGGATGTCTTCAGTTTTTGTACTCAGATTAAAAATCCTTAACATTTTAACTGCAAATCACAAATTAAATCGGCCACAGCAACCACCTGCAGTAATCACAGCACCTCTCCCTCTCTCCTACCCCTCAAAATAAAACACATAGCCTTCCACTACCAATAAATAAATCAATAAATAAATGGTCACATGCTTCATAGAACATAAAATCAAGCTCTCTAAGCTGCTCCCTGGAGCACCCTGCATAGATGCAACACTCATACATTTTCCAATTATACTATTTTCTAGGGTCAAGTGAGACTGCAGAATGAAAGAATTAGCAAAAAGAACAACAGCAGAGAGAAAACAGACAACCTGCATTGAGGGTATACTTATTATAGAGAAAACATCACTTTTGCCAACACCAAAATATAGATAACCCTTAGCAACTTTCATCTATGTATTATGTGTCCATCCTGATCCTTTCCCTCAAGACTGGGCTTTTATTGCTCAAGTTCAGCCATAGATATCATTTAGTGACCAAAACATCAAGCTAACATCCAATCCATTTATCTTACTCTTAACACTTTTTTTTTTTGGCCTTACTTGGTCTGGTCAATACTTATCCCTCATGACACCTCACTAAGAACACACCTCAAATACGACTCTGCCAACATCACAGGAATTTATCTTGGCTCTGAATTCTCACGTACCTACTACATCTATCTCGCTTGAATTATTGTTTCTGCAAAGCCCTAAGTCATACCTTCATCTCCTCTTAACTATTGTAATTTCCTTCTTAATGGGTTCTTTATGTCCCAGCATTCCAAACTTCAGCTTGTCCAAAATGCAGCAGTTCATCTTCTCACCTGGAAACAGGAAAACAACACTCCAGATTGATTTTCACTTGCTTCCTTGTTGAGTTTAGCATCTGCTGTAAGGCTATCCTCACTTTAAAAATCTCTCACTCTTATTTAGTGTAAAGAGCAAAAAGCTTTGCCAACACATTTTTCTACTTGCTCAATCAAGGTTCTCAAGTTCTCTCATTTATTTTCCAGCACAAGCTTATCAACACCATCAGAGCAGCAACAATTACCTCGATGCTATTAAAACTTCTTTCCTTACTCTTACCCACTATCACAGAACCCTCTTAAAAGTAGAATTCACTTATCTCTAGTCTTATGCTTTAACACCGTCTAATACACCTGCAGACACTCCTCTCCTTGTGAGACACTACCACTACGCAAGACACAGTGACACGAGCTGCACCGTGGGCTGCATGGCCAAACTATGTAATGTAACTTTAATGTCACCTTTGTTTATGTTATAGTGTCTTTTGAAGATTTTTTAAAAGTCACAAAATGAAAACAAAGTAAAGCAGGTTAGTTAAAAAGGTATGAGTTAAAGCCTAAGTAAGTTTTTACAAAACCAACTGCAAAGATGTTGTTCTAGGCAGTATATTCATCAATATCAAAGCTTCACAAGAACCAAATATAATGCATTAAAATTATAAAGATTTATTTCTGGAAGAGACCTGTCTTACTTACCATTGGTACTGGAATGCAAAACTGTCTGCTAGGGTTACAAGTTTGAGGTCCAGATCCCGGGTTCTGTAAATTTAAATGAAAAAGTATTTGACCATATTTTTTGATTTTGCTACTCAATCTAAAACTTTATTTCCTTGGAGGTTGAAAACAAGGGTTTCTTACAGAGCTACATGATAGGGGAGTCAACATTTCTGTTGTATATTCACAAATACTAGTAAGATAGGCATTTGAGTTTAGTGGGACAGCAGGAATCCTGCACTTTCTACCAAAACATATGGTAGACATCAACATTGTTTATAGTTAGCAGGCAATGCTCCTGAGGCAGCACCGGAAGCAGCAGGAAAGTAACAAGAACCAGGATCCCTGTAGTATGCTTTCAATCAGAGGTAATTTACACAGAGTTTTAGGCTAAATTAAAATACAACAGTTAGTAGTTTTTTTTTTTCTGAAGAGGAAGAAGCTATTCCTACGAAGTTACTCACTGTTATAAAATTAAAAAAGGCAAAGTATAACTTGAATAAGAAAATAGAAATACTCCCTCTTTGTATTAGAAGATACGCAATTAACATATAAGCATCAAATGTTAAACCCCAGCAAATGTTTTAAGACTTGCATGAAACCTTGTAACTTGATCAGATTCCACCCATGAAATGAAACCCAACAACAAAACCCAAAAAGTTCCAATTAGAGTATACTGTGTAAAAGGCAAAATCAAGACGACAAACACACTTCACTGGTTTTACAGTAATTCTGATAGATCAGTCATTACAGTAACCTAACTCACAGTCAGTTTTAAATTAAAAACACCTTTCTGTTAATGGAAGTTTTCTAGTCAGCCTCAAAAACGTGGGAGAGAAAGCAAGAGGATATACCTATAGATTGGGAACAAAATTACAAATAGCAAGTCCTTGAGACAGCTTAAGTAGAGACACACCGGAAATCCCGCAACATCATCTCCAGGGTAGGCTATGCCTACTTTATCAGAAGCTGCATATTGAAGGTGTTCTGTATTTCCCCACCCAATCATAGTCACTGGAGAATAAAGCTGTTACTCTTTATAATCTATTCCTAAAGATTCCTGACAGTTAGGTAGTATTGTATTAAAGTTCTCACAGAAATTCCTCCAGTTTCCCTTCCCACTACCACTCTCAAGCAACAGCCAACTGAAACTGACCTGAACTTCACCTGACTCCTTTATTCTGTTGACAGAAAATAACTAAATTATGTCAATTTCCCCTGTTTACATAAGCTTCACTAAGAAACTTGAATCCAAGGCCAATTTAGAATTATAGCCTACAATTTGATATCACACCAGTTTTCCTTACACTAAAAATTCTTATAAGAAATTTAAAAATACACCTATTTCCTTCTCTTAAAATTGTATTTATAGGAAAACTGATGTTACTGATCAATTAAACTTCAAACAAAATATCATCCATTAGCATACTACACCAGGAAAAAGTCAGATGAGATGATTTTACAGGATTCTTCAAGCAGCAATCTATGACGTAAAGAATTGCGCAAAATCCTAAAATCCACCCCTAAAAAACACATTGTAATTGCTCCTGGTTTTGGTGGGAGATTTTCACAGAATCACAGGATTATTAAGATTGGAAGAGACCTCCATCTATTTGGATGGTTCTAATGGAACCCCATTTGGACACATTCCCATGTAACCTGCTGGTGAGGACCCAGCCTCAGCAGGGGGTTTGGATGTCTCCAGAGAAGGAGACTCCACAATCTCCCTGGGCAGCCTGTTTCAGTGCTCTACATCGTCACCTTTCTCCTGACAGAGCAAAGCATGATCAGCACTTCACCAAGCAGCAGGCCTCCCTGAGCAAACTTCAGTTCTATCCCATAGTCCACCTTCCCCTTTTTCTCTCTTAAGTTTCTGCTTGGTGTAGACAATGGCATTAGGACTATAAATGCTCGCATTCAGATAAAGGAGAACCCTTATTAGCACAATAATTAATAACCATCAGTAATCCTATAACGTAGTAACACTATTTATTATTTACTATACCCTGAATCTTAGCAGCCAATGTCATAAAAGGGGGAAAAAATTCCAGTACTTCCCCAACACGGTGAATTTTAATGCATGAACAAAGTCAAGATCCAATTGTTAGGACACTGCAGACACTGCAATACTAAAAATGGAGAGGACCATCCTTTGGGATGCAGAAAGATAAGAGAGCAACAGACAAAAACATCTATTAATGCATATCCACATAAGCCTCATCAATTTTGCTCATTAAAAAACTTACAGAAAGTCAAAAAAATAAAGAACCACTCTGTCCTGTCTCCACTCTTCCTTCCGTACACTCATTTAAATTCTTTAACAAAAACAGTGCTTTAGAGCATCGCCTTAGTACAATTGTCTGGCTAAAAAAGCTCTGCTAGGGGGTAGCAAGGGACACTGCAATTATTGGGGGAAAAGGCAAAACTATTGGACAATAGACCCGTCAAAAATCAAAGAAAGGGTAACCACAGCCATGAGCAACCACGTCTTCAGCAGTGAATCAGCTTCCCGACCAGGCAGCGCTTCCAGAAACCCAGGAGCGCCCGACGCCGCGGCAGTGACACGGCCGTGACTCGTCCCCAGCCCGCCGCCGGACTGACCGGCAGCCACGTACCCTGAAAATCCCCACCACGAGCCGAGCGGCTCCGCGATCCGGGGAGCCGACTCCCGCTCCCGCTCCCTCTGACTGGCTCCCCTTGCCCGAACCCCT